>BGPT01003809.1:5985-19965 GCA_003297045.1 Symbiodinium sp. clade C Y103
TCAAGGGAGTTTGAAAATGTGCAGTCATTTTCAACTTTGGCCCGTCAAGGCGCTTGCAATCTTGTTTTGTCATTGTCCTTTTGGATTATGGTGTGCATTGCGCAATTTGATCACCGGTAAGGTTTTAGATTGGATTCGGCCACATTTCGACCATCTGTGGTTTCAGCTTGATGCGTTCCATCCGAAGATGTTCTCAAATCGGGAAGTGATCGAAGTAGTTTTTGGTTACTTTTCACCTTTTTCCTTAGAGTCTTTGAGCTACCTGTCTAATGACACAGGCCGTGAGCCAACGCTGCAGAGAGCAAAAAAAATGGGAATTGATCGAAGTATTGGTTTTCTGCATTGGGAAGAGTTTCCGTTATCTACAGTGATGCCTTCCGTCTTCTGAGGATGTTTGAGCTGGGATGCGAATTAGGTGGAAGCCATTTAGGAAACCTTTTGAGCTATCTGGAGATGGTTTCTGACTGATCTGCAGTTTGTGAAGTAGTTGGAAACTGTTTGGGAATTTTTGATCTGTCTTGGACAGTTTCGGGCTGCAGTGCAAGTGTTTGAGGTGTGTTTTGCCTCGCCATGATCATGTCGACGGTCATGATCTAGCTCGGTGCATGTGTCATTTGTATACTAGACATGTTCACAAATGGGTCATGTTACATTTTCTTTTCGATAATTCGATGATGACCACAGTTGATCATACGTGCTTGCTTTGGCATGCACGAAGGAGGATCATAAGATCCTATGTTGAAAAGATCGGCTATTCTGAGGGAGGAAAGCACAAACCTTGCTTGGTCTTCCTCGTTTCGTCTTTGGGTTGAATTGTCCTGTTTTGTGAACATGTGAAACAAAGTCAACGGAATTAAGAACCTGAATTCGATATGGACGTCGCGGTATTTTGTGACTTTTGCTCAGAGAAAAAACATGTTGGAAACATCAGATTTATTTTGCTTTGGAATTGTTTCCAGACCGGAAATCGAGTTTCCGCCTGCGACTTTATTTCTCAAGAAGCGTGAGTCAGACAGAGCTAAGAAGTTTAATCTTAGCTGCGTAAACATAGCTGTTTTCACCGACAAACAGACAGCTTTTGTTTTTTTTTTCTTTGTTTGCTGTGGTCCCGCAAAAGGGATTTGAATTGATTGCGTTGGTTAATTGGGTCTTGAGAGCGTTGGGGGGTTTTGGAATTTTGTATTTGTCCCCTTGATATGCATGCGTGTACAGTTCTCGCATTAGATGTATCCGAGGCAGGGCTGTCTTGTGTCCATTGTCTGGTCTTGTTCTTGGTGTGTCATCCACGATATTGGTTGTCGTCGCGGTTGCGCGAGGCAAACGCACACATTGAGTTTCATTCGTGTCTGCGCATTCGTGGCATCTGTGTACAGGGTTTCGTGTCATTGTACAGATTGTTGTGTCCGTGTATAGTATTTGAAACGCATTCGTGGCATTTTTGTACAGTTATCGCATTGAAAGCTGGTTGTAGCGTCTGTGTACAATGTCTACAGTTGAGTGACATCGTGCCCGCTGCATTCGTAACATCCAAGGCAGGCCCGTATTAGTTTCGGTTGTCCGGGTTTGTCCTTCATGTGTCGTTCGCGATTTTCGTGGCATCCTTGTACAGTTATCGCATAGAACGCATCCGAGACAGGGTTGTCTGGTTTCCATTGTTGGTCTTCTGCTGGATGTGCATTCCATTGTCTGGTCTGGTCCTTGCTTTGCATCCGTGTACCGTGCAGTTTTTGCATTAGACGCATCCCAGGCAGAGCTGTCTTGTGTATGTCAGGTCTTGTTTTTGGTGTGTCATCCACGATACTGGTCTTCGCGGTTGCGCGAGACAAAGGTAGACATTGAGTTTCCCGTCCGCCACCACCTCCGAGATTGGTACCAAGTGTGCAGATTCATCCAGAGATGAGAAAGAGAGGCATCCAAATTGGTACATCACGGTTGCCGCCGACGTCACTGCGGGCATGTTTGCGATTGGCGGCAATGGAACCGGCATCGAAGCCAACCACAATGCGCAGGAAGGCGCCGCCGCCTGGTGATTTGATGGCTTTGGGTCGAGACCGCGGAGATTTTTGCGCGTTTTTACATCAAAAATGGTTTCTGTACGTTGATAGCCTGCAAGTCATGGATGTTGATCAGTTCACTTGGATGGTTTCTGATGGTTTTGCTGGCTTCAGACCCATTCCCAAAACAAGATGCCGCCATGCCATGAGATCATGTTTTCCGATGAACATCTGAAGAATCACCCCGCCAAGCAAACCACTGGGCAAAGTTTGCCGTGCCTAAGTTAAATCAGCATAGACGAACTGACAAGGGGACATTGTAGATCGTTGTAGGCATATATCATATAATATGGAGGTTTCAAATCATCCATTTATAGACGGATTTCCCATTGTAAACATCCATTTTGGGGCACCTTCTGTGGAAGCGCCAAAACATGGCTGTGGTTCGTTGGACCATATATATACTTCCCCGCGTTGGATGGCAAAATGCTACCACTGGCGCACCCCGTTTTGGATCACCATGTCGTTGATGGAGAAACCGTGGCCGTATGGTAGGAGTTTCGGGTTGTAGGCGCAAAACTTGGCTGAATGGTTGAATAACAGTATATTCTAGTTTTTTGAAAGCTTCATAAATTTCATAAACATTGTCTTTATAGCTTCAAGAGACGCTGTGAACGTATGGGGTACGAGTGGCTAACGGACGTGGTGACGAACGTGAAGGGACGAGTGAACGGACGAGTGCACGTGTGAGCGAACGAGTGGACAGACGTGTGCGTACAAGTGGACGGACGTGTGCGAGTCCGTGCGTGCGTTTGCACGTTCACTCGCCACGCGCGCGCACACGTACGAAAATAAGGCTGTCTAGCGTACGTGTAGTGACGAGTGACATGAACGTGGGTGTGAACGTGCGTGTGAACGCATGAACGACGTGCGTGCGAGCGAACATGCGTGTGAGCCTACGCATGTGCGAGTGAGCATCCGTGCGAGCGTGCGTAGGGGCGTACGTCCGTGCGTCTACACGGTCACTCGCCACGTGCGCGCGCACGTACGAAAAGAAGGCCGGCTCCAGTCGGCCTTATTTTTGGACGACCCTACCTTTCCTTATATCTTTAGTATTGGGCAGCCTCGCACGTACAGAAATAAGGCCGACTGGAGAAGTATGTTTATGATATTTTCAAAAAAACAATATATATTTTTCAATCAGTTTGGAAAATTGAAAATTGCCGTTTCCCACTATTTGGGTGCATCACTATTGCTAAGTTTTGGGCAAACCCATATGTTGCTTTGTCTTGCTTGTGGCATGAATTTACGGCGCTTGACATTTGTTCCCTGGTTTTGACTTACCAAATCCCAACTTATGATGACTCCAGAATCCTTTCAAGCAATGACTTCAAAATACAACTGCTGGATCACTTCGTTGCACCAGAATTTTGTTGTTTTTCGTTGACCTCGGGGTTGTGAGGTGCAAACTGCAGGTGGTGAGAAATGCACGATGAGTCGTGACAACAACATGTGTCATGCTGTCCGGACCAGTGTGACTAGGGATCAAACTAGTGGCTATTGGTTTACCCCGCAAAAATTGGTTTTAAATTCTCAAACAATTTGAGTTGCAGAAATGGTTTTGTCTGAAAACAGGATACCCCAGAATCCAGTGGTTCATCATTTTCCAATAAAACGTTGCCATTTGGATGCATATAAGTCATATGGTTTTGCCAAGCAAAACCAAAAATTTCCTACTGTTTTCGTGGTTTCGGAAACCTTTTTTGGTCTTCGTGTTGCCACAGAAATAGATTGATTTGCTTATAGCATGCGCTTTGTTTATTGGAAGGTGGTCATCGTCATTCGTTGAAAGGCCGTTGAGTCGTCGAGTCTGGATAACATGTGCGTGAAATCTGATCTTAGACATGAAGGGTTTCTGGTTCCCGCTTTGTCCTTTTTGCCGTATTTGCCCAGAATATGGAACCACTTTTTGGAGAACTGTGCCTGCACCGGAGATGTGTCAGTGAAATGACGGATTGTTGATGTGTAGTGTGAATCAGTTCTAGAATCCTTGGGTTGATCTTCACTTGAATCTTTGTTCTGTTGATAGCCATTCAGCTCACATTGGAGTTGACAAAGAGTCTTGTCAACATGGCAACGAGGAGCCGGCTTTGGAAACTGCCGTGTTCTCAGCGACCTTTTACAACGGCCCAAAAGGTACCCCACTGGAATGCTGATCCCAGGCGATGTCCCACCTTGCGCTGCCCCATTCGCAGAAGCGCCAGAGGTGCCGTTTGGGTTTTGAAGTGACAATCTGATGGGTTATTCCGCTTGAACATCACCCACTGCAATGGTAAATGGCCTTTTTCCAATGGTAACATTAATATACAGTATTTGTGAAATTGGTAAACTTGAGGGATTTCCGTCGCCAGATGTGATTACAGCAGTGCAAACAATTTCAATACGAAGGCTTGAACGTCCAAAGTCTAGAGGGCTGAGGGGAATCAGACTTGATTGAAAGGCTAGTGTCGGAATCCTGAGACCAATACCCATCCGCAAGGATGAGTAGTTGCTAGAGTAGTTTTGCCAGTGAATCATGTCGCAACATCCATATGTTTTCAGTCGCAGAACTTCTGCCTGAGGATATCCGACACAGCAACCGCAGATGTCGCAGTCTCCTGAGGCCTTGCCCTTTGGTTTGGTAGAAAAAGACGATAGAAAAATCAGATCCAGAGAAGATGATGTACAATGCTTTAAACATCTTTTAACTATCTTTTCGGGGCTTACTCTGCTGTATTTTAAAGGAAACGACCATCCCAGTCTGGTGGGATGATCCCCAAGTGACCGGCCGACGTCAGGTTCCGAAAGAGTCTTCTCCGGAAGTGGAAGCTGACAAGGTTGATCTGCACATGGTTCTTTTTTAAGGGGCCAGGTAGAAAAAAACAACAAGGATGTGAAGCAACAATGCTTGGGTATCATTTGACAAATGTATATATTTAAACGTGCCATTTTCTTGGATGTGAACGCATGACCTTTCCATTGGCTATCGGAGGTGATTCTGCGTGGTGGGGCTGTGAATGATGACTGGTGGTTCCTTTGCAGGATTCAGAAGACGAGCGCATTTGTCGCTTTTGCTTTGAAGGAGAAGAGGCGCGGAGCAGATCGGGATGGACATCCCCTGAGATGATCCTCTGCACAAGGGGCCCTGTGCCGTATGGGTGAGCATTTAAAGCTTTGGAGAATCAAAGTTTTTGTCAGATTTAGAGTCAACCAATGTAAACCATCTTATTTTTGGGCACCGCCCAAGAACTTGATCAAAGCCGTAAAGGTCTGATAGCCCCTGATTTACCATTGCGGCCTGACGTGGCGACGTGGAGGGAGTGTGGACTATACCAGGGTATTCAAAGCCTCATGAAAGCAAGTTTCACTCATCAATTGGGTTGTCAAACTCAATTTTTCCATCATTTTTTCATATTCTTGCCCCAGAATTCGGATGGTTGGAACCTTAACTCCCAAATTTGGCATTTTTCCCCGAAGAACTTGGATGGTTAATGACTGCAGCCTGGATGCGCTCGAGGCGGATGAGCTGATTTCACCATGCGCATGTGCTGGCGGCCAGAAGTATGTTCACCTCACGTGCGGGGGCACCACAGCCATGCCTTAAGGTCACCCTTTTCAAATGAGAACATTAGGTATGTATCACTGGCAAGAACATGGATTAAACTTTGGGCAAACCAACGAACTTGGGATGGACTTTTGGCCAATTTTGCTGGACACGAGGATTTTTTTCCCTTCATTGCAGGGGTTTCCTGTGAAAATTTCCTCACAAAATGAATCAGAGGGCCAGTATGGAAGGTGGACCACCCTTATTGACAGATGGCCCTATCTTATGGAGCCGGAAATTGACTGGGTCCATGCATTGATAGGAACCGCCAGATATGGGTGACACAATCCCCCATCCACTTGGAGTGAGATCAGTGAGAAGTGAGAACCCACTGATTTATTGGGAGCAGCTGCCATCATTGTTGTTCATATACACACAGGACGAGGGTTCGCCCAAAGTACGGATCCAGCATCCCAGTGCCAGGTGTTTTCAATGAAGGTGAAGATTAGGGCCCGCTATATACTCTATATAAAGGGATTCAAATGTCCCACCCCTGTCACACAATTACACTCCAGACTCGCCACAAAGGTGAAATATTGGGAAAAGCGCGACATGTATGAAGTCCGCAGAGGGTTCACTATTTTCCGACGTAGTTTGGTAGAATTCGTCTTGGGACAAATGTTACGCACAGATGTAGGTGATAAAACACTGTGCCTGCGCAGCGAAATGAGCCTCCTTAGGACCTCAACCATTCCATTTCGGGCAAACCCTCAGTCCTGCCTGTTAATGTACTAAACCCTTAAGCATAAAGCCATACCCTTTACCCAATATGATGAGGGCTCACATTGCAGATTTTAGGGGTGGCCTTGGATAAAACCTGTACTTTATTAGTGATGGTGGCTACTGCAGTTTTTTCCGCATTGATTGTTGGACATGTATGTCCCCTACGTGGGCTGAAGACTATTGTCTCCCATTTTAGTAGGGTTTTTACATCTTCAAAGAAATACAAACCTTTTTGCGGGTCCATTGCTACCCCATTAATGGTGGCCCCATCCGTTAATTAAGCGGTACTTCCCAGATTCAATATGCTAGAATTTTCCATTTAAGTTGACAATCCAATGGTTCTGACCCTCAATTTGTTGATAGTTATAAAACCGTTATTGACAACTGATTTTCCACAACAATCATTATTTTAATCACTATTTTTGCCAGAGGTTCAGCCCCCCACCTTTTTTCACTCCCCACGTTAGTCGCAGCGCTGGTTATTGCTTGAGGTCTTCGAATGTGGCAACGGGCCGTGCTGGTCTCACAGCCCACGCATCCAGATCTCTACGATCAGGACACACGCCAGAGGCGCCCCCAGGGGCTTCGGAAGTCACGGGGTTGAATTTTTGGGGATTTGACCCATGGGGGATGGATGGATGGATGGGGGATGGTTGAGGATTGCCTCGTTTGAAGTTCATGAAACTTGGGAACATGGAAAAAAGACATGCAATTGCATGTAAGATTGTGATAAAAATCCAGCAAAGGGTGATGAATTTTGCACTCCTGTCTGTGTGATTTGAGGATTGAATCAGACATGATGCCAAGAATCGGGTCACGTTTTCGTAGCCAGGATTTGCAACGTGTGCAAGACTGAGTTTACGTGTCATCCGCCAACAAGTCTGGGACTTATGGGTCGCAACAGTGGGGATCCTACAAAAACAGGGAGTTCTTCAACGCTTCGCGGGTCCTGGGGGCTCAAAGTTTTGTTATCCTGACCATTTGGGGACCTTGAAAGAGCATCACGCAAGCAAATTGCATCGCCAAGCAGTGTGAAGTGCTTGTGAAATCGAACAAAGCCTTGTAGTTTGTAGCCTTCGGTGATACCCTCCGGTAGTCAATCATGGCTGGAGCTTTCCCCATTCCGTCCCATGATTTTACATGACCTTACCAAAAAATAAGCCCAGGCGGTATCCCCAACAGTGCAGTTGGTTCGGGAAAAAAAAAACAACTTTCAACCCTGGCAACATGCGCGATTTCATGTTTGAACTGACTCAGGAACCAGTCAGCCTGCATGACTCCAATCTATAACTCCCAAAAGCCGGAGACCAACCCGGACCATCACAAACCCATCCCGCAACATCGCGGAACCAGCCCAGAACCTACACCACAACCTTCTCCCGGAACCAGCCCGGAACCTACACCAGTTTCTGCCGGAACCCTTCCGGAACCAGCACCGGAACCGCACTGAAACCTCGGAACCAGTTCGAACCAACACTGGAACCTTCCGGAACCTCCCGGAAGCAGCCTGGAACCGCCCGGAACCAGCACCGGAACCGCACCGAAACCTCCCGGAACCTTCCGGAACCTTCCGGAACCCTCCCGGAACCCGCACCGGAACCGCACCGAAAGCTGCACCGAACCTTATCTGGGCTGAGACCCCTGAGCTAACGCTGTTGGGGAAAAATAGAGTCAAACCACCAATTAAATCTCATTCAGCCCATATCTCAGATGATTTTCTTACTGGTGCTTAGTAGGGAATGGGGGAATGACCTATAATAACCATTAATAATCATCCCATTCCCCCATTCCCTACTAAGCACCAGTAAGTTTCCATGTGACCGACCACCGAGGGGCGGAGCTTTTGGCATCTTTCACTGGGCCAGAACTTGCAGCTCTGATCGAGGTGAGGCCATAGAACATTTCGGGGCCCCGGCTGGAACGATGGCAGCCTAGTTGTGGAATGGACGATTGATGGCAATGTCAAGTTATCTCAAGTTATTATCATATACACATACATACTCAATTTATTGTTGGTGATCTCCCCCAGAAACCACCGCCTGGCAGGAACGTTGCTTCATTGGCTCTGCGGAGAACTTCAGTCGTGAATTGGAACGACAGGCAGCATTTGCGACTTTTGTTTCTGAAAAAACCTCTCATCATCCAAGAGATTCCAAGAGGCTGTGGAGGAAAAAGCATCCAACATGAGCATTTCTCAGTAGAAAGCTGGATTTTTTCGCCTGCTCGCGAGGTGGCCAGCTTTCCCGGCATCATGCGGGAAGGAATTGTTTGCTTGAACTGGATCAGGCACCGGGGCTGACCTTTTTTGGGAAGAGGGGAAAACATCGATGACTTTATGGGGTGAACTAAATGGGACCCATACCTGAACAGATCCAGCACTGAAACCAGGGTTTCCATTTTTTTTCAAATTACAGCTTGTTGCATTGTGGCATCTACAATGCCAGACCATCCCAAATTTATGGCTTACGAAATTGTGTATACTCCGAAATGGCCAGTTGCCAATGATCAACCATTTGGGGATCACTTAACATCATCCCCACTAGAGATGTATCCAACTGTCCTGCCAGGGGTCTGTTCCTCATTGTCAAGGTGCACCCAGAGCGCACGGTGGTCTGGCAAGATGCGGGGATATTCCAACATGGCCATGGCTATAAATCTTCGAGCACCAGTAAAGAAAGGGAGCATATGAAAACAAAGCAATAGAAGGCAGATGGAATTTAAAGGGAAGATAAAGGAAAACGGATCTGGAAGAAGTCAAAGTTTAAAACTTTTGTCCACAAAGTGTGCGAGATGTCAAAGACAACGCCACACCCACAGGGCGACAGGTCCTTGAAACATAAACATATTTCTTCTTCTATGTTCATGAGTGTCTAAATCTGCTCACACATGGATGCAAGTGGACATAGTTTGGGTTTTGGATATTGTCCTATTTATCAAGACTAAATGGACGTAGTCACACATTTTTCCTTTCGTTCCTGAAAAGCAAGCGAGGGATGTGGAGGTTTCATGTCTTTTTGTTACATTGCTTGCAGAACAACAAAAATATGTTTGCCAGCCTGTAAGCAAAGGAGCTCTCTGATAGTGCAAACAGTTTGCGGACCGTGGTCTTGCAAGTAAAAAACAACAAACCACCAGGGGTTCACGAAGTAAATCAGGACCTAGCCTCCAAACTTGCAGACCAACATCCACTACACTTCAGAGAACAGAAATTCATTTAATCCCTTCTCAGGGAGATCTACAAAACCTCAATAGGAATCTTTCTCCAAGCAGAAACAAGACACGATGATTTTTTACCCCCAAATTTGGATGGTTCACTCCAAAAACTGACCAACAACCTTGTCCGCTCCCGTGGCGTTGAGCAGAACTGAGCCTCAGGGGCAACCCCAATTCCACCCAGACATGCGCGTTGTTTTCAAAAAATGATGTGCCTTCCAATTAGAACCGGGTATGGTAGTTATGGTTCAAACCCCTTATAGAAGGATATTTTCGGTGTATATACCATATACAGTAGTATCTATTCAAACATACAATGACCAGCCAGCCAGGCTAGCCCTTGAAACCGTACCCGTAGCATCCTGAAGGTGGTGGAAGACAGACATCGAGGCATTGTTCTTTTGAAGATCAGTGATGATGAGGAGATGGGGTCAACCAACCTGTGGGCCCCGTCGGGATCGCGATTTTCCGCAGGAAGTTGAATTCACATCACGCAATGAACAAAGGGAATACAATTAAACTATAGGGAATAGAATTTCCAACCGATGGTTGAAAGTGATGTAGACCCGCCCTGTAAACGACAAAGTTTGTCTCAAGATGTTCCTCTTTTTGTGGATGCATTCCAAATTTATGGGCAAATTGTTCCGAGAAAATCCCAATGACTCATGGATTAGCCCTGAACTGTGGGTTATATAATATCTCTACAAACTGGTCCGTAAAATGAGTCATGTGACTTTCAAGGGATGTTCATGGTCGACCCGTGCTGATCAACGCGAATGGTTTGGAGAGGGTGATACCATGGTATGCGTAAGCCTGGCCGTGATGTGAGTGATGCATTTATGTAAGAACATCCAGGGATCATGAAAAAAAATGGGGATATTGCCTGTCAACCAAGAGTAGTTTGGACCACATGATACATGTCCCATCTTTGTTGCTTCGAAAATCACTTCAATCGATGATTGCGGAGGATGATCACATAGACCGGCTGTCGCTTTCAATCTGCTCGGCTTTCGAATATCTTCATTTTTCATCAGCTGGGATGTGGATATATTGGAAAATCAGAGATGATATCTGAGATATCATAGGAATATCAGTACCATCTCCAATTGGCCAAGCAAACTCAGAGATAATTTAAAACTCACTGAACTAAGCGGTAGTCCCAGGAATTTCCATGATACGCGTGAGGATTGGTGGGATACCCCTTGGTTGAAACCAGGTGAAACGGACTGGATTGTGTAGCCTGTTCCTGGGGGGATGGGAATCATCCATCTATGTGTTAGATTCCCATCGACGGGGATGGGATCAAGATTCTGCCTTTTATCATGTTTTGTTGAGTTGATGAGGGGTATATTCCATTGTGCACGACACCATGATATTCCCATGGCATTTAGCCAGCTGAAAATTCACCACCAAACCAGGTCCCACAAGGTCCAAAGTCTTCAGGAGCTGGCCATGTTCATGCAGCACTTGGAGGCTGATGCCAGGACAGCAGCACTGTGGATGATCAGCCTGGGGATCTTTGTAGAAGGTGGTGAGAAAAGGTGGGAATCGCTAGGTTGGTAAACATAACTAGGATACTGATTGATTGTAGTAAACTTATCATTTGGTGGTTTGCGTCGGGCCGAAGCTTGCTTGGTTCAAAAGAAAAGCAATGCATCGCGACATTTAAAGCAAGCGAGGGCCTTTCATTGGAAACCATTCTGCACCCCACACTAGCCGGAACGACACCTTCGAACATCCGCGTATCCTGATGGTGACTCATCTGAAGATGCGAAGATGCCTTTGCAGTGTGCTCCTTTGACATACAGGCTGGCTGTAGTGTGGTCTTGTCCTGCAAGCTCCTTTTTTTGTGCCCGGAAATGATGGGCAAACCCCCAAGATCCAGCCATGGAAATGGCAATTTTCAAAGGGTAAGCCCCCCATTTTTGATATATAATTTTCCTAAAATCGGAGGCATTTTTTGGGGTACATAAACCCTCATCTTTGGAGATCCAAAAATGGATCCTGCAGCCTGTTCCTACACCTGGAAGGCCCTCTCGGGACCGATCGAAGTTGCCATCTCTGGAGACACCACTTTCTGCCAGAGAGGAGCTCGCAGCCACCATCACCACCGTGTCACCATCATAATATTAGTAAGAACAGTGGTACTATGTAGTATTGTAGTATGTGGTACTCAGAATAGTAATGTGCTTAAGCCAATAAGAAACAAATCATCCCCTTAAATGGTAGGTTGGCAGTAGGGAAAACCCACATGAATTATCATGGTTTCGCAGGATCTTTGGTTAAAAAATGGCAGACCTGACCTGACCTCGCCTTCTCCAGGCTCGCAAAGTCCAGAAAGGCGACCATGCCAGGCTGCCACCGGTGCGATCCTTAGAGAAGTTCCACCACCCAAAGTGGCGGGTGGCGGGATGTGCCGTTGAGGCATCGAAGTTGGATGAGTTGGAAGCTGGATATCCGGCGGCATCCTCAGCGAATCATCCTGATGGGAAAAAACAGTTGGCCACGGAAAAGGTTTCGATGGCTATCTTAGACTGTCATATGGGGTCCATTGGGTAATCCTGTGTAAGCTCCTCGAACTGGGCTTACTCATAAACTTGTCAAAGGATGGGTGTACCAACTAGTTGCTGCCATGTGCATCCAAGTGCTATTATGGTAGATCCAACACCATAAAACTCCGTTTTCGGATCAAGTCTGCATGAGTCTGCATAAAGCACGGCGGCCTCACGTCGTGACGTCGCGGTACTTATGGGTTGGTAAGACTAACTATGCCCAGATTATATAGTGAATTATCATAATTTATCCTCATTGATCCCCGCTCCTTTTGCTGATGAAATTCCACATTGGATAGAGTTTGGATGATTGAAACCCTTACGTTTGTCTCCAGTTATCTCACATGATTTCACCCTCCAGTAAATCATATGAAATCCCACTTTTTCAGAGGTTTTTCATCCCACTTTGCTTGCAGCCCACGGGATTTCTCCACCAGGCTTTACCCTCAGCACTGGGCGCTGCTTTGGGCAATCCCGTGTCTTTGTTGGCTCTGGAGGATGGCGCCGGAAGAGTGGTGCCCAGATTGGCAGATGAAATCTTGAGACCTATTACTGATGATGATGATGATGATAATGATGATGATGATGATGATGATGATGATGATGATGATGATGATGATGATGATGATTGCGACTGCTATTACTTATTATCTATCATTTACTTAGTTTTGCTAAAGACATGGATATAGAGACTCACCCCTTAATCATGACAATCAAAACATCCGCTTGGCGCACTGTGTCAGGACTGGCATAAGACCCATTCAGGCCTTCCAGAGGACGGGACTCGAGTGCGTTAATAATGCGACCCAGAAACAGATGGGGTGACAAATCTGTAGAAATTTCCAAATAGGTTTTAGGGATTCCAGGAGGAAATTCAGAACCCCCAAGAAATTTCGGGGTACAAACCATGGTGTCTGCTTTCGAGTTTTCCTTGAACTCAATACGTTGTGTTTCACAAAGAGAACAAAGAAGGACCGGGTCGCAACGGGCCTGGGAGCTCTAGGGTCCCCCCGATTTCCAGGTGGCCCATCAGTTCCGACCTGTCAGGAGCATGGAGGATTTGAATCCAGACTGCTGGCATGTGAGGCACTGATGCACTGCTTGGTTCTTGTTGGCAACCTTTGTCACCTATGGATCAAGTTAGCTGTTAAGTACCATTATTTTGGGGGAATGAACATCCACAATTACCAGCTATTTTTGTGGTTTCACGACAGACAGTACCAGTTTTTTGATCGCCACATCTATGAAAACAGATGCACTTTTTTGCCATGGCTTTCTCTGAACAAAAAGGGCTTCAATCGATCGAAAGCCGGGGCTGCTTTCCAAAAGTTCAGGCACGCTTTCGCAAAATCGAACGTCTGACTGCTCGTGTGGAGTTGCCTGACACAGCCGTCACAGCTGTGGTGGTGGATTTGCTGAGAGAGCCTTGCTGGCGGAGTATTTTCACTGGCGATTTTGATTGTTATCCCAAGGGCCCCACCAACAATGAAAAGTGTGGGGGTTAAGTATGTGCATGCAAGAAAATGTATATGCAAACATTTACTTTATGTACATATGTTATATGTTTATTCTCTTATCACGAAAGGTAGCGTCAGCTACCTGAGTTCACCGTGATTCATCACATTTTCCTTTTCCGGGGGCATTGTGCCATTGCAGCCATTTGGGGCCGTTTGNAAATGGACTTGGGTTCGAATCCCGGTGTGTACATGGAGGTGAAAAAGAGCGAAAAAGTGACAAAGATGAAGGAGAAGACGACGAAAAAGAAGAAGAAGAGAGATAGGAAAAGCAAAAAAAAGCGCACAAACAACGAAAAAGAAGGATGAAGAAGAATATGACATTGCTGCCACGGTGGAAG
>BGPT01003810.1:0-13008 GCA_003297045.1 Symbiodinium sp. clade C Y103
AAGAACTTTTTTGTTTCACAAGAACATTGTTGATTTCCAAAGTTGTTTGTTGCTGCCTGTGCTGTGTGCTACGGCACAGGCCTTTCTAAAAACGCCCAACATATGGATCAATGCTTTTCAAACATGAGCAAAGGAAAAGGCCAACCAAATCAGCTTTGGTTACTTTGTTGCAACTCACTGAATATATAGTTTCTTCAACCAGGATTGCCTTCAAAACAGCTAAGACTACGTTGCAATATGTTGCAATGGGGTTTTCCCGCCCATGTTAGAGATGATAGATTGCATAGCAAGCCAAAATATGCTAAAACATTGCTGGTTTAGCATCAATTGTTCTGCTAAAATGTCCAGAAAATGGTGCTATACCGCATTTGCAGACAAATCCATATATATGCTCATTCAATATCAGTCAGGTACAGCTTCGCACATCAAGCTGATTTCAACTGGTGGCAGCTGTTTTTATTTTCCATTTGCAGCCAAATCCGCCACAATACGGAATGGGCACAGACACTACTGCTGGACCACAAAGAGGGTCTGACCATGTCGCAAATGTGAGATTGGCAAATTCAATAGGGGAAATGATACTTGATGGCTCATCCCCGTCAGGATTCGTGGGTGGGGACCCCACTTATAACTTTTAAGTGGACTGACCCAGCTTGCCCTATTTATAGGTGGGCTGCCCTAGCTCACTTACTGAATGGGTGAGCCACCAAGCAATAAACGATCTAGGGGTGCTCTTTTTCAGACAGACCAATTTTAATGGTCGAATGCCACCTCACAAATAGAGAACACACAGTTGGAAATCTAGAAAATCATGGGGGACACCTCATCTAACATCAAACACGTGTCTATCTTTGGTGGGAGCCTTTTTCAAAGCAGGAAGCAGTTCATCTCATTTTGATGTGATAACATGAAATGATGTGAAATCTGCTCAAATTAGGGATAACTGTGTCATCTTGAATACAAACAACTCCCGATGTTTCGAGGCCGCTTTTATTCTGCAGGACCCTGTTGTTCGCAGCTCACCAGAACATCCTGAACGGCCAAGACTGCAGGCTACTTGGAAAAGCCACACCTTCTAAGTTCTGGATGAAGCCGCCACCAAAGGACAAATTCCGCAGACAGCTTGGGAAGGTCACTCCTTCCAGGGGTTGATTGAAACCATTGCCAAACCTCAAACTTTCCAGACTGCTTGGGAAGGTCACGCCCTTCAGGTTCTGGTTAAAGCCACCACCCAACGTCAAGCTTTGCAGAGAGTTTGGGAAGATCACGTGCTCCAAGTTCTGGTCGAAGGCGCCACGAAATGTCAAGTTTTGCAGACTGCTTGGGAGGTTCACTCCTTCCAGGCTTTGATTAAAACCTCCGCCAAACATTAAGGTTCGCAGACTGCTTGGGAAGGTCACACCCTCAAGGCTTTGGTTGAAGTCACGACCAAGCGTCAAGCTTTGCAGACTGCTTGGGAAAGTCACACCCTCCAGCTTCTGGTTAAAACCAAAACCAAACTCCAAGCTCTTCAGACTGCTTGGGAAGGTCACACCCTGCAGGTTCTGATTGAAAGAACCAGCAAGCGTCAAGCTTTGCAGACTGCTTGGGAAGGTAACGCCCTCCAGCTTCTGGTTGAAATTAAAACCAAACTCCAAGCTTTTCAGACTGCTTGGGAATGTCACACCCTTCAGGTTCTGGTTGAAGGCACCACTAAGCGTCAAGCTTTGCAGACTGTTTGGGAAGGTCACACCCTTCAGGTTCTGGTTGAAGGCACCACTAAGCCTCAAGTTTTGCAGACGGTTTGGGAAGGTCACACCCTCCAGGTTCTGGTTGGAGTCACAATCAATAGTCAAACTGTGGAGACTGTTTGGGAAGGTCACACCCTCCAGGTTCTGACTGAACCTATCGCAAAAGGCCAAACTTTGCAGACCACTTGGGAAGGTCACACCCCTTATATTGAGATTGAAAGCACCAACGAATGTCAGGCTTTTAAGAGTGTCCAAGAAAGTCACGCAATCCATGTTGAGGTTGAAAGCACCACGAAACTCCAATCTTTCCAGACTGCTGGGGAAGGTCACTCCCTTCAAGTTCTGTTCAAAATCATCGCCAAACGTCAAGCTTTGCAGACTGTTTGGGAAGGTCACACCCTCCAGGTTCTGGTTGAATTGCTCCCCAAACTCTAAGCTTTTCAGATTGCTTGGGAACGTCACGCCCTCCAGGTTCTGGTTAAAGGCGCCACCAAGCATCAAACTTTGCAGACTGTCTGGGAAGGTCACACCCTCCAGGTTCTGGTTGAAGGCGTAGTCAAATTCCAAATGTTGCAAACTCCTTGGGAAGGTCACGCCCTCCAGGTTTTGGTTGAAAACACCATAAAACATCAGGCTTTGCAGACTGCTTGGGAAGGTCACACCCTCCAGGCTTTGGTTGAAGTCACGACCAAACGTCAAGATTTGCAGACTGCTTGGGAAGGTCAAGCCCTGCAGGCGCTGGTTGAACTCAGGGCCAATCGTCAAGCTTTGAAGACTTTCTGGGAGGTTGCAGAGGTACTCACTGGTTCTGGCACCTTTTATGCATGTCACCCCTTCCAGTGCCAAAGGGTCGTCTTCTCTTGACTTCCCTTGGATAAAGGACCATGCAGCATACAAATCTGTTGAGCAGAAGGTATGTGTCAATGTTGCCTCCTTTCCCACAATATCTTGGTCTTTCAAGGTCTTGTCGAGCATTAACTTGGTAACGCCATGATAGAGAAAAAAGTTTATACCAGGCCTTAAGGGAAGCTTCTCTGCGACCATCTGTCGCACTTCACAGCCCAGAGTGCTTGCTACAGGAAGTGTCCTATGCATCAATTCTTCACCACTCAAGCCGCAAATGTGGAGCTCCACCACACACAGGTCAGGTTGGGTTCCTTGGTCTTCCTGGGCAGTAGCGGATGCAGCAGCATAACCGAGGCTCTTGGTCGACATTGCAAGGCTACCAGGGCGAACCCCCTTGGGAGTGTGTCTCAAGAGGACATGGTTTATCAGTTTCTGAAGTCAGAAGTCTTGTGTAGGCAAATTACACATGGCTTGGTCTGAAAATAGGGTACCTCTAAATCCGTTGGTGAATCATCATTTGCCCTGTTTTCCATGGCCATGTTGTGGCTATCCCAAAGGGATCCACATTATATCCGTTTTAAACCCATTTAGAGACGATTTCCTGGTGCTGTCCCTGCCTGTTCAGCTTCTGGATTCCTATGATCAGAAAGACAAATGCCATGGAAGAAAAACAGTCAAGGACTCTAGGAGCTGCACGGACAGTCCGCAAAGCTTTGCAAATCTCAGAGTCAGGTTCCAACATGGTCCCTGACTAAGCTGGACCTTTCCCAGGCGCCCAAGCACAGCCCAGCCCAGCACCACGGAGCACTTCGCGAACATATTGGATGTGGTCGCTGACCACCCCCGTCATGACGCTCAACAAGGCCTCAGAACAGTCATGAAGTGGAGATCATCCCAACATACCGTATCCCAACTGAGTGGGAAAGGCAATGTTTTTTGGCAGACAATCACTGGGGTGCTTTACAGGATCATATTTTGACTAATCTTAACCGGAAACTATGGATAAACCATGGAAATCACCAGCCATTGTTGCATGGTTCCCCAGTTCAGGAAGACAAGAAACAGAAGAGGGGATGACCCCAATTCCAAGCTCCAAGTTGGTTTATAAACTCCATTGGAGTAACCCCAAAAAGATAGAAAGTTGTGTTTCCAGAATGTTATATTTACGAGTACTTCATATTCCAGGTTTCTCACTTTCCTATCGTTTTTTGTGTGCTATAACTAGTTCGATATACCAACTTAGTGAACAAACTGGGGCACCACCAACCCTACGGCCGCTAGTGGTGGCAACGGATATGTCCCTGGAAAAGGAACTCAAAAAAGTTACATTTGTTGGTTTCCAACACTGTTTCTATATACATATGCTGAACCAAATCGCTACATCTACCTTGTTAAGGCTGTTAAGGGTTTGTCAGAGGTTGATGCCGTTTCGTAAACCCTTGACATGGTCAAGAATATACGGATTTAAAATTCAAGTACACTGAAATATACGGATTTAAAAATATACGAACTGGTATTTCATACTACCTCTGGGGCCTCCCTGTCTGGCCCGCCCTCCACATATAAAAAAAATGTCTTTACCGTACCAGAAAGAAATACGTGAGCTTGTCTCGAATTAGGAACTCTCACGGGCCCCATGGTTTATCATGGATTATCATAACAAACGCATAGGCATGCCTGTGAAGGCAATGGGTCTGATGTCTCCCACGGTGTTTTTCGGACGTTCGTGGTCCGTCCAAAATGAGTTGAGCTCAACGATGATCCATTGATGTTTTCAAAAAAACGCGATGTAGGATTCAATCTCCATCAATCTTTGGCTCCCATTGACATTCTTCTTTTACAAAACCCCAAGACGGGGAAAATCGTCGAAATCCGGTGATTTTTCATTTCTTGATCTCCCTTGGAATCCCAACCCATGAACTGTAGATGGTGAAGACCACGAAGAGCAACTTCGTCCATGGCATCAAGTTCAACCTTGGGCGATGCGCCATGAGATGAAGATGGCAGGTAGGGCACGAGTTAATCGTGATTTAATGATTTTTAGATGATAGAAAATAATGAGTCAAATTGATTCAAGTTGTAGATCACGTTTATAATCAATTGATCAAGTCATGAACAGCTAAAAGAAATCAGCGTTCATTGTGGTTCTCAGAACCATAATTATCATCATTATTCATTATCATTGATCAGAATTGAAATACTCATTACTATCACTTGGCGGTGCAGTTGGGATTATTAATGGGTTGAACTATTGTTGCAAACCCCCATCAGTTGGGATATAATCCTTTTTACTATGGTTGTATATCCACTTATAACATCTTATAACTATAACTGGAACTGCACTTCAAACACTTCATCAATATCTTGATGGGCTTGTTTTCGTCAACTTCAGAGTCCAGATTCGACACAGTCAAGCACTTGGGCTGAGCAATTGAATGACCAGTCACCGAAGTGGCACAAAAAATGGTGCCTTTGGGCCACTCTTGGAGGAATTTTGACTCATAAGTTTTGGGAACTAATCATGAATCAAAATAACAAATAATTATTGTAGCAACCATTAATTGTCATTAATCATTAACCATAAATATGTATATATATAATATTAATCATGGGGAAGCATGGCAAACCCCCCAAGAAAAAGACAGGTAAAACTGAACAAGTTGTAAATCCAGCATCAAAAAGATTGCAAGGTCAAATCCCATCTTAAAAAGTTGTACCCTCTGGTAAACTAACATAGCGAACTGGAAAATCACCATTCTTAATGGGAAAATCCACTATAAATGGTGATGTTCAATAGTTTTGTTAGTTTACCAGAGGGTAAATCCAACCTTTGCTATTTTTCTTGGAGGTTGCTAAAGTCAGCAAAGGATCTGCGTCAGCTGAGATTCCAGGCACCCCCCAACAATCTTGGTTACATTTCCTGAAAAAAATCAGCCAATCGTCCAAACAATTTAGTCAAACTCCTGAGTACCAAAAAAAATAGAATTTGACAAGTTCTTCAAAATACTTCCAGATCCATTCAAACGCATTCCAAATAGTTCAAACGAATACATCCAAAGCAATCAAAAATTGCACACTTCAAAACCAAACATCCAAAAGAAGGAGATTCCAAACAAAACAGAACATCATGAAATCAACATTTGATTCAGAACTCGTTTTTGATGTTGAAGGGCCATGGCCTTAAAGTTGTATCTATTTCACATGGCGCTGAGGAACCCTACAAAGGTGCGACTTTGTGCCATTGTTGGCTATTCATGAATGCAAACCTGGCGCCGAGGCCATCGAGGGGTACCTCTGGTGACCTAGCAGTTTGCTATTGAAGCCATGGCCATAGAAATAGTGCAATTTCCCATTAAAAATTGTGATTTTCCATAGTTTTTTGTATGTTAACCAGAGGGTAACCTTACCACCCCAAAAACTCGGTGGTTTGGAATGGTCAAAGCCAAACCACCCTTGACATCGATATAGCCAATGTTAGTACAGCCACAACAAGCCACCCGTAATGTAGATGGTTTATACCATCCATTTGTGGCAAAGTTAGGGATGTTTCAGTATTGCTTTACTAAGATTATGATGTGTATGTGTATGTATAGTATATACTATTATATAATATTATATTACATATATACATGGGTGTTTCCTAAAATGGGGGATCCCCAAAACCATAGGTTTCAATACTAAGCTGATTTATTTTATTGGATGATGTGGGGTACCTCCATATAGTACAGAATGCCCCTCCACTGTTGGGCCTATAACCTGAAAATATCTCCAGGGTTGCTTCTTACACGACAGGTGTGTTGAGGTTGGTCAACTGGGTGAATATAGATGCAAAACCATGACCAACTTCCCTCCCTTGCAGCCATGATTTACGTACAAATTCTGGAGCAAGCCTGAAAAACTCTATGGAAATCTTTGGGGTGTCGAGATACATGGAGCCGAGTGTCGATAATTGTTCTATTGGTTGATATAAAATGTGAACCCATCTACCTATTATGAGCTGACCTTTTTGAAACCCATCTACCACAAACCAAGATTGTTAGTTATCCACATATTTTGCAGCTGTTAAGTTCAATCATCAGTTATTCCTATGTTTGATTCTTCAATCCCCATGTTTGTTGGTTAAATCCTCATGTTCACCTCACTTTTGATGGCTGAATGTCACGCTTATTTGATGCTTACATAAATTCTCAACCAAAAATCGATCTGTTGCTGGCCATTTTTCTGACACTAGGAGGCTGGGAAAACTGTTGGGAGGGTCTTGATATTGATGTGTATTAATCATTAAAGCTTGGATTTCAGGGGATACCCGCTTAGTAAACTAACAAAGCTATGAAAAATGCTCATGAAAATAGTTGACTTACCCATTAAGAAAGAGCTATTTTCCGTATGTTGCTATGTTGGGTTACCAGAGGGTATTCATGGGACATCATCTATCATCCTGGAAACATGTTTCGGCATCTTCTTGGGCACGAAACCTTGGAATATGTCATGGCATTTACTGGGATATACTGAGATAATCATGGGATATTCATCAATAAATTATTCTATGAATGGGATGCCATTTTAGACTGCTTTAATGGGATATGTTCAAGGGGATACATGATGGGTATGTATACATATATACTTACATAGTCAAGATTCGGATTCGGATCGTAGCTGGTTTGTAACCCTTGTTCTGACACAGGGGATGAACCACCAAGTGGATCCATGCTATCTGCGGATCCAGTTATTCACGGAATTGGTATTGTTTGTTGATAAAAACATTGGAGTGTGAAGTCTATTAGTACCGCAAACCCACAGGTTGCGGAATCTGACAATGCAAACCAATTGATTTACAATTTGCAGAAAATCTACAGGTTTGCCACGTTTTTTGAATTCGTTAAAACAGGGGTTTACTGTAAACTTCTCCTTCAATCTATTGAATTAATGCAGGAAAGGGGCCCCAAGGTTATTATAAGTTGGTTCATGAACTCATCATCTAACTATAGATATATCTGGGTAAATTGTATTAATTTACTCGTCTGAGTCAAGGCCATTTGGGGAGGATTCCCCCGAATCCAAACCATGAAATTCCAGTGAGGGAGAACAGTAAGGTCGTTATAATTTACCCAGATATATTCATCATACAACCCAGTCAACCTACTTATATATATAAATCAACACAAACTTAATCAAACTTACCTACTGCAGCACTCGTCCAACTGCTTCAGAAACACTCAACCAGCCCCACCGCTAATCCAAGGTTGCTCCAGCTTACTCCATCGAAAAAAAAAAAAAAAGTACTGAGTGGAACACTTTCTCGAATTGTCTGCTTCATGGTAAAAAGTCATACTTGTGCGCAAAAAAACAAACCAATATATAATATATATATATATACAATTATATACACAGTATATACATATTAATTTTCTACATATCATGTATGTATACATACTATATCATATAATGTAATATTACATGTATATTGTTTATACACCTAATATTATATAAGTCTTACATAAACACCTTTCCCCAGCGGATCTATCAATGTTTTTTCATCTCCTGTTTTCTGTCTCATGGCGAAGCCTCGGCTTTCACCGAGCATCGGCGCATCGGCGGGTTGTCTCAACGGCTTTTCGCAGCCCCAGAACGAGGCGTCTGGCTGTCTCGATGCCATGGTATTGTGGCTGCAGGGCAGCTGTTCATCAATGCCAGCTTGAAACAGTGAGCAAGAACTGCTTGGCCATGTTTGATTTATGATATCTACACAATGTTTGCAGGTTTCATGTTTCATTAGTATTTATGGTAATATATATTAAATATAAATTGTTCCATTCAGTAAGATTCATTACACATTGATGAAAATTACTAGGAGCCACTCAAAAAAACGGGACCTGATGTTCACCTGACACAAAAAACTGGGTAGCGAACCTACCCCCCCAAGCTGATGAAGACATTGAGTACACCATCTATCGACAGGTCTACGAGATCCACTCCATCCCATTTCCCCCATGGTTTTCGGCTAATGTTGGTAAAACAATGCCATAAACTACCCATTTGGGAAGGGCTTGAATTCCACCTCTGGTAAAATTGGGGATGGTCTACTATTGTTTTACCAACCATTAACAATTTGATCATTTTGATTGGTTTTTGAAACAAAGAAACAACTTGGAAAAAAAAAACATGGTGAATCCCCCATTTTCAGAGCCATATTCCAAAGCACTGCCATTTTGGGGGATGGCGTAAGGTACGCTAGCGGATCTCAGCTTCAGGGACGAAAGAGATTTCAGTACTTTGACGTCTGAGAAAAAATAGGGCGGGCGAAAAATCCATGTGCCAAAGACAGGAACAAAACAATATATTCGATGTTTTTTAACTTTTTAAATCGGATGTCAGTGATTTATATTGATTTATAGTGAATGTATTGTAAGCAGCTACAAACAACTCAACAAATTTCAACAAAAACATCTCCTGGTTTTGAGTAATGTCTAATGTCATTCAACTCAACATGATTGGCCCATGGGGCCCCATGGCGATGTTTCAAGCTGGAGCGTTCTGCCCCACGAGAGACATGTCAAATGGTATTGGCTAGGTCCACGGCGCATTTTGCGGATCTCCACCGTTGTAGCTGATTGGATGGGCTATCAACTTCCGCCCCTTTTTGGACGATGTTTGGGCACGGAAAGTGACGATTACGCAACGGATGGAACAGGGTATCGTGTATGTTTTTTTGCGATCAAATTCAGTCCCAGTTTTATGATTCTGGTGGATATGGCCTATAATTCTTAGCTTCCATCTTCAATTTCGTGTGCAAACATCACAAATACCATGATAAAACATGAACATATTCCATTCTATTCATTGTTACCGTCTGGTTATTTAACATAGCATTGGAAAATGGCCCATTTATAGATGATTTATAGTGATTTACCTATTAAAGATGGTGGTGTTCCATGGCGATGTTAAATAACCAGAGGCTATATTCACTCGTCCAGCTCCAAAAATCGGCGTTCCGATCCTTCCGTTGGGACCCGGATCCACCAAGAAGGACTAAAGTGGCCCATCCCACCAAGATCAAACACCCCCTACCCTCTGGCAATTAAACGTAGCTATTGAAAATGGCCATTTGTAGTGGATTGTCCCATTAAAAATTGTGATTTCACATAGTTATGTTAGTTTACCAGAGGGTAAGTGTTCTCGAATATGTGCTAATCCCCCACTCAACCATGATTTCTGGGCGGTGTTTAAGATGAACGAGGGATGAGATAAAATATCCCCATCGTTGACGGTTAAACTCATTTTCTACCCAAGAACTTCTATACATAGAATACATAGAGGTATATTCCATTATATCCATAATTTTACCACCGCAAAAAAAGGTCGAAAAATGTGAAACCATGATGTTAGTTCGATGATATGGAAAAATCATATTTCCAGATTTCCCAATGTTCTATCTATGGCTGCTGATTGCTATATACCCTCTGGGAGTCAAACGTGGCTTGCTAGAATATCCACCACTTGCTATGTTTGATTACCGGAGGGTAAATCCATGTAAATCCCATGATTATTCCATTCCATTGTCAAAATTAGCTTCCCAAGAAAATCCCTAGTGTTGCTCATTAGTGTCTCCATACTTGAATACCAGAGAGTATATCCCTATGAAATTCCCATTAGCATCCCATTACATCCCATTATTATCTCCGTGTTGGTTTGTTAAATCTCATGTTGGATAAATCCCATGATTAACTCATTCTATGAAAATCCCATTATCATCCCATGATTATCTCCATGTGGGTGTGTTAAATCCCATTCAAACACCATTGTTGTTGCTTAAATCACCATTTATGTTGGTGAAATCATCATGCTCCTATGGTTTTCCTATGGTTTTCCTATGGTTTTCCGATGGTTTTCCGATGGTTTTCTCATCCCACCAGGTTAAGCTATGACGAATCTATATCCTGATGTATAGCTCTCCCACGCAAGGCATGCGGAAAAAAACGCCGTAGGGACCCAGAGGCGCTTCGCTGGAGGTCGGATGCGTGCGCAGAAATTTGTTGGAGGTTTTTGAACGATCGAAACCATGGGAAAATCATAGGAAAACCATAGGGAAACCATGTTTTAACAAAGAAAATTACGGATTTTCCTGGGATTGTGAGGATTTTTAAGTTGCTCATTTATGATAGCAAGCATGGGGGTTTAGTTCACTAGGTCAATTCCATGATTGTTGGAAAACGAACTAGCAATGGGGTGAAACTAAATCAGCATACAACTGGGGGGCCTCACATTGTGGTATCTATCATTGGGGCTACACTCTGGAAATCAAACATGTCCAATGGAAATCTTTGAAATCTGAGAAAATCTCAAATCTTATAATGGTTTGAAATGGAAGACATTCCATGGATAGATTGCGGAAGAGTATAAACCAGCAGAAAAAAACACGATATGAATATGAAGTGATCCCTCCGCATTGTATTGAATATCCCCCCGTATGGGCCTCCAAAATGCAGAGACCCAAGACTTTATCAAGGAATCTACGGGGGTATCTAATATTCAGGGGAACCGACTGACAAGAATGGGGCAAATGATCTGTAAGATCCACTTGGTGACTAAGCTAGGCTCCTCCCCGCCCAACACTTGCGCACACACCGCCGGTGGCAGGTAGGCTGCATCGGCCGATGAAAGAGACATCAAAACTTGCGAAATTGGCCGGTCACACCCCGAGCGAGAGACCTGGTACCCCGTGAGATTTAAAAGGGAAACCCTTCAAGATGCTTAAAATCTAATTCACAATCATGAAATTTACAGATTATTTTTATGATCTTTTCCCCTTAACCTCAATCTGATCTTCAAATCATGTCCAGGATGCAGGCCCCATGGCCCTTTGGTGCGGCCCGGACCCCATGGCCCCAGCCTGGCGTTTGGGGGCAACCGCGTAACGCGGTAATCCCCTGCTGAAGAGCCGCCGGTTCAAGCGGGAAAGCCCAGCGCCTTGCTTCAGCGGAGGCTACCTCCAAGGCCAAGGACTGGGATCCAAGAGGATTTTTCTAATTCAGCAGCTGGTTGCTTGGAAGGTTACCATATATTGGAGGTTCATAGCTGAAGGTTAAAGTTTCGATGAATCTTAAGCATTCTCAAGACTTCGTCGATCTTCCCAGTTAGCAGGGTCAATTTAACCCATTACTTTATAGGTAAATGATAGCCACTAGGAGGAAAACATACTTCATTCTACCTCACTTTATCTCTGTTTATTTACAAGGTGGGTTCCCCCCTATTTATAAGTTGATTTATAAATCCCATGACCGAGAGAACAAATTACCATAAACCCGAGTTATTGGAGTTATTTGCCCCAACGACTAGCCATCAAAAAAAACATATTTATATATAAATCTCGTGACATCCCGGGGTCTGTTGGTTGATCCACCATATTCTACCATGTTTATGCCATGTTTATACCATGGTTTCTGCCATGTTTCTACCCTCTGTCAGCCCTTTTTTCGTATCGCTGTTGGGACTTCGGTCCCTGGATCCAAAACAAGCGTCCAGCTGTGGTACCAGTCGTCGTGACTTGCACGGCGTCGGAGACTGGGTGGTCCATGCCCGGTGAAAGAGACAGATAGGAAGTTCTTGGGGATATCTTTGCATGTATATGTATATATATATATATACATATGGTCCAGCCCTCCCATGTCTGTCTGTATGCCCCCCGGCCCCCCCTGTGGGATGGGGTGGGGGGTCAGTATGTAGATGTGATTGTATGTATGCATCCATGCATGTATAAATGGAAGAATATATGTATGTATCAATGTATCCCCGTCCCCCCCTGTGGGATGGGGTGGGGGTTGGTGATCATCTATGAGCTATATATAGAATATATACATATATATATATATAGAGTATATATATAGAGTATATATAGAGTATATATAGAGTATATATAGAGTATATGTAGAGTATATATAGAGTATAAATATAAGGTATATAAACAGTATATATATATATATTTAGAGTGTATATATATATATAGTATATATAGAGTATATATAGAGTATATATAGAGTATATATAGAGTATATACAGAGTATATATAGAGTATATGTAGAGTATATGTAGAGTATATATAGAGTGAATATGTATATATATATATATTTATATATATATATGTATAATATATATATATATATAGAATAGATACAGTATATATAAGTATCAGTATCCCCGCCCTCCCCCCTGTGGGTGGGTAGGGGGGTGGGAGGGGGTCAAGGGTGAGGGGAGGGAGGGGTGGGGGACCCAACCCATTCGGGGGGGGGGGGGGGCTGGGGGCCTGGGGGCGGGGTTATAAATATTTTTATATATATTTATTTTTGTGTCATAGCTGTTACTGGATGGCTTATAAACATACAGGTCTTGGCTCATCCCACTTAGTAAGTAGGTTCTAACCTGAGTGACCCTTGGC
>BGPT01003811.1:0-14145 GCA_003297045.1 Symbiodinium sp. clade C Y103
GGCCTTTGAAACCCGATGAAAAACGCCAAAAATCAACCAAAAAAAACCAAAAAGTGCCCAAAATGGAGCTTCCCTTTCAAGCTCCGAAAAACGAAAATTGAGGGCTCCGGTTTTTTTTGCTCTCCCCAGCCAGGCTCTGGCCTCANAAATCAGAGCCTCCCCCCCCCACACCCCCCAGATTAGCTTCGCTTCGCTTCGCTTATACCTATACTCAGCCCAGGCCTTCGGCTGGCTTTCGTAATATTAATATATACGAACCTATGAAGCAATTGACTCCCCTTTGTTTCGCAGTTGTACTATGAAAACCACCAAAGATCCATGGAAATTCTCACTTCGCTTCCTCGGTAGAACCACCTCAGGTGGACACCCCGGCGGAGACCTGGCCTGAGGTGCGGATGCATATCTGATGGAGAAATATGGTGACACGGTGAAACCTATACCCTCTGGGAAACTAACATAACTATGGAAAATTAATGAACAATTAGATATTTTATAGCTAGGTAAAGATATGATATTTCTATGGCCATGGCTTCAATAGCAAAGTGTTAGTCTAACAGACGGTAATATATGATTGAAGCAGTGATTCACATGATTCTTTTGGTCTTGCGTTGTGCAGGAGGGGTGACCACAGGTTTGAGTCAGCCCATCTGATGGTAGCTGTTGGCGGGTAAGAGTGCTGAAGTCAAAATGTATTTATTAATATTGTGTATAGAATGGTATTTAATATGGTGTATGTTATATAATGTTATATAATTGTCTTAGTGTTTGAGCCTGCTCTTGTTACCACTGCACTTGCAAGTGCAAGTCTCTTTACTCAGATACCTTGAGTTCTAACACTCATTTCTAGATCTATTCTATTCTATTGAATTTGCATTGAAACAGTTACGTGATCTAGTAGTTTTCGGCTAGGCCCATCCGCATCCAAAATCCGCGAAGGATTGCCTCCTCCATCAAGGTTTTCCAAATCCCATGGTCTCTTGGCAATTTTGTATGGCTCTGGAAGTGAGCCAAAAATACTTTCCCCTTCCGGTGTGCTCCATGGCTGACTGCAAAATTCCATCAAAAATGGAGGTTTAGAGCTGGGAAATTCATGGAACTATGCCAACTATGCATTTTCCAGCCAAGATGGTGCTCCCCACCAAGTCAGCCTGTTCCAAGCCCAACAGTTGCGATTGTTGCACCAACAGGGGCGTTGAAGTTTGTCTGAAGATGGGAGTATACAGTACCCATGTATACCCCCAATATATAGCCATTCAAATCGCAACTGTGGGGGTTTTCGAATAGCACCTTCTGGGGAGAAATCCGATTCGGAATTCTTCGAGTGGACGGAATCCTGGTGTAAAGGCCACAGAGTCTGGTGGACATAGACTGATTCCTTGATATTATAAGATTCAGAGAATGATAAACATCATATGAATCTCATTGAATCTTCAAGAACCGACGTTTCGTACAGTGAAACCATCACCAAACAACTTACAAAGCAGCGTTCACAATCCATTTGTAGCTCTTGGATCTGCCCTTGGACGAAGAAGTTCTGAAGAACCTGGATGGAGACCCTGAGGGCCATGGATTTTGTAGAGTTTTGGGGCGATGGATAAACAGTAAACAACACATTGAAAACAAACGGGGCACCAATTGGCCATGGATCGTATACACAGATCTCGTGACCAGAAAATGTGTCAGAGTTCGAAAACGAGTTGGGTTTCGAAAATCACTAGAATGATGTGTAATTGCTGAATACATAGTTTAAATTGTGCATGTAGTTTTATGTGAACTGTATATGAATCACTATAGATTTGTGTGTATAACATTGTGTTTCTTTTTTTCCAGTTAGCCATCAATGTGCGCGCTTTTTTGACAAGGTCTATGGTCCAGACGGAGTGTGGATGGAGGCGGGCTCATTCCTCTTGATGGTTACTTGTTATGATTGTTATGTTGACTTCTAGAAGAACTGATGAATAATGACATGATAAAGCAATCTACAGCATATGTTTATTTTCCTTTTGGAAAGTTGATAGTTTGAAGGCAACTTCGGAATACAGTTCCACAAAGTCTATAGGTTTGTAGTGTGGTAGATAATAAATGAACCAACCCCAGTTTGACCAGAAACGGGTTGTATAACCGGTTAGACAATCCCAAACAGGACGCTTTACTGATGGGTTCATCACATTTATCTCAAATCATGTCATGTTGCGATATGGTTTTGCTGAAAATAGGGTACCTGTGAATCCACTGGTGTTTATCAACATTCTCTCTTTGAAAAAAAGCTTTCGGGGATGGTATATCGGTATATCCTATTTTCAGACACACTCATATGATATCAAGTTGGTTGTCTATCACATTTATCCATAATATCCCAATGAAATCCCCTTGAATTCCATCAAGATCATAACAAACACCATCAAACCACCATTCAATCATAGAACGCCCTTCGACATGACCAGGTGCGAACCCACAAGCCGACCTGGTGAGTTCGAGTATACCGTGATGTATAATATATACTGGATATTACTAGATGATTTGTGTAGATATTATCTATAACATGTATGTAGACATCTACGATGTACACTGTATAATATCTAATATATAGTATACGATATATAGTATTCAATACATGATATGTAATATATAATGATACTCAAAATGTTAAATATGATATGATTATGAAATATATGATCTACGCATATTTTATATATCATAGATATTTAATAACTAGTTTTAAATAGAACATAAAGTATATAATGTTTATTAGATCAAGTATAATATATAAATATATCATTTATCATATATGAGATATGATATATATATATATACACAATACATGTATGTCATATGAAAAACATTGTCTATATATAGTATATATATATATACATGTATCTATCTATCTTTATATATATATATATACACATATTTGTTCATTCAGGCAATTCGACACCGCGACCTTTTGGTACAAGAATTTTGCAACACTGCTCCAGGTATCCTTTCTGAATAGCAGGGTAATGGAATCAAGCCAGGCTCTCAGGGATGGGATTGGACTGAGCCAGATGCCGTTCTGAAGAGAACTCTGTAGTGAGCCTTTGCTAGCCTTGCGGCAAAGACTATGGCCGGCATTTGCTTCGAACACCGCGATTCATCCCTTTACATCATCCGCTTTATTTTGTTGGGCAGTCCTGGAAGGATGGGTGTTTGGAGTTATGAATGTGTCACATGGTCAGACGTCAGATGAACGAAACCGAAACCGTGATTCATCCTTGGTAGGCACACTGCCTCAGCTCATATATTCAATATTCCTACAATGTGGGCCCCCTAAGCTAAGGTGGTTGAACCAACCAGATTAACTGTTCGGCTTATGGCTGTTGTAAATATAGAGTCAGATGTCAGAGGGGTGAACATAAACCAGCAAATCATCAACCAACCATCGTTTATCATGGATAATCCCATATGCTCGAACCCCCCTGTAACAATAGTTAAATCCTACAAGCAAGACTTAAATCCTACAAGCACTAGTCAAATCCTATGAAACACAAGTTAAAACCTATACTGCCTATACTTGTTCAATCCTATATAATCAATAATGACATCCCATACCCTCTGGTAAACATACAAAAAACTATGGAAAATCACCATGCTATTAATGGGAAAATCCACGAACTTTCTATGGCCATTTTCCAGTTCGCATTGCTCTAAGACCCGAGGTTATCGGACAAGACCTGCCAAGTGTCCCTCAAGGGGTTGGCACAACGATGACGTTGGGCGGCCATTACTGGTTGGGGCACCCAGGAGAAGCTGGTCGCGGCTCAATTACGTTGGGGTGAACATATGGGTTTGTCTGAAAATGTTGAAATTTTCTCTAAATCCATTGGTTAATCCTCAGTATCCCCATTTAATGGCCGGTATACCCTATTTTCAGACACACCCATACTTTGTTTGAATTTGTTTCTCGAAAATTCAACTTTACAACCACTGTGGCTATCTGTGGCTCACATTTTGTTTATTTTGTCTTTTTGAAGTTGAATTTGTGTGAAAAATGCCCATGAGGAGCTGCTTACGAGAGAAACCTTTTGCAGCAAGGAAACCCATGAGAAGCCGCCATTTTCGGTCCTGAGCCGGGGGGTTGGTAAATCCCCTCTTTCTGGACAGTCCCCCATGTATGGAGAATGGCAAATTTAGTCCCTATGAAAAAGTGGTGATGTTCCATAATGAGCGATGTTGCTTTACTAAAAGGTAATATTCCTTAGGAATATATATATATATATATACATGCATATGTGGGTTGTAGTATTTATTTTTCATATGTGGCACCTTCTCTCAACTTTCGGGAGGGCCTTGAAGCAGCGCTTGCATGCTTGCATGCGCGTGCTGTGATGTCCAGACATCTCCTTGCAAAACATCTCATCAAAGAAAAACCGGGGAAACCCGTACGTGTCTCAAGAATGGGAGAGATTGCAGTGTCTCAAGAATGGGAGAGACTCATGCTCAAAAAAAATGATACATCCTGGGTTTTTGGAGTCCTCAATTTTGCGACATACCTATATATGTGTAGAGTCTCTTTAGCACTTGGATTTCAATCCAGAACAGAACTGCCGAGATCGTGCACGAATTAATACATTATGGCATATTGTTGCCCTTCCAACATGAAGCGGCTTACTTCCAAGGGTCCTGAACAAATCAGAAACTTGCAGTACGTCGGACATGGCGCAATGAAAAGACAAACACATTGTCAAGTCTAGAAAATCGGGCGTCCGGGTCAGCTTGCGAATCCCAACAGTGATTATTTGAGTGTTTTTCTGACTGGTGCTTAGCAGGGAATGGGGGTTGCTGACCTATAAGAACCATTTTCATAATCATCCCAGCAACCCCCATTCCCCACGTTTCGCACCAGCTGAGGATCCCACGCACGTGCTGTTGCAAAAGGCAAAACAAGTGGGACATCCCAGGCGCGAAGTTTGCTGAGTCAACCAAGAAGGGATTGAACCATGGGACCCTCCGGTTACTTTTAACGTAGCTCTGGAGAATCACACCATTTTTAATAGATGGATCATCATAAACCATCTCTAAATGGGTTATTTTTGATAGCTACCTTAAATAGCCATAAAGACAAGGATTTCATGGGATGGGAAGATCATGGGAATATCGAATCAATTATTTTTTGTGGGATATACCCTCTGGTATATTTACAGTTCGACCCTGAGAAACTCGCTATTTTTAGAGGAAACTAACCTTCCAATTCCGATGACTGCCAGGGTTTATGTTAATTTACCAGATGGTACATTTAAAAGTAGTTTACTTAGATTATCCATGCCCAAATTATCAATAGGAATCACTTATTCTTGTGGGATATAATGATGGTGACACAGTTCTGGATGAATTTGATCATGACCTCGCGTCGTGACGTCACTGGAATGATTTTCGGCCGAACTCTTCAGCGACTCTCGGGATGGTGAACGATGATGATTCGGCCAGAATAATTGGGATATAATTAGGGATAGATATAATATATAATGTTGGTAAAACAATAATAAACCACCATTTGGGAATAGGATATACCACCTATTTATGGTGATTTAGGGGATGGTGTATTATTGTTTTACCAACATTAGTGAGATAAGTCAATGATGATCGGCTTCTTTAAACCAAGCACATATCTTATATATGTAATATATATATATATATCATCTTTAACCATATGCGATGTCGGATGATGATGATGATGATGATGATGATGATGATGATGATGATGATGATGATGATGATGATGATTTTGGGGAATGGACTCTCCAGAGATCAGTCCCAGCCATTGCCACCATTGGCTCGCAAAATATCCCCATGCCACTGTTGGTTCTCCCCCAATATTCCCAAATGAAATCCCCCTGAGAATGGGTCAAAATGCATAACTTTCTTTGGGACATTTGGGGGGATGAACATCTGCTTGGCAATGCGCTACGATCGGCAGGAATGGTATGCTGAATCCGAAAGGTGATGCGGATGGGGACTGCAGATTCACCTTTGAGATTTGCATGGAATCTGGAAATGGCTTTCACTTTTAAAAAATCTGGAAACCCATTTCCTAAAATCTAAAAAAAATGCCTTACACTTACACTGTTACACTTGATTTTTTTCTGGATTTTTTGCTTGAATGGCAAGCCTAACACTGGACACTTTCTGACGATATTTTGTGATGTTATATAAATATAGATGCTAATATGCAATTGTATATAAATACAATTGGGGATATTTACATATACAATATGTACTGTAGATATACATTGCAGAGCAGGGTTGACTGGCCACGATTGAACAACGTTTGACAGGTTGTATGCTTCTTCAAAGGAAGACTGTTGCCGAATGCCACACCGGAGAATCCCCAATTTGGTCTGGGAAGCATCACCCCAATAGGCAAGACGTGTTTGTGTAAAAAGTCTTGAAACCCAATCATGTCTAGACATATGTGCCATGGTGCTAAACCTTGACTTACAGGAACTATCAACATGTGAATTCTACTGGTATATCAGTGGGGACTTGTATAATGGGATATACAATCAAGTATAGTCAACAGTTGGATCATATACGGTATACTGACATTTGGGGCTTGTCATGGAAGCACTAACTCAGAATTTCAATTACAATGGTCAAAGTAAAGATTTCTGATGATGGTGGGATGACAATACGTCATACGCCATGGCACATAGACAGAGTGTATCATATAGTGCAATTCCAGTTTTAAGTGGATACATAACCATAGTTTCAGAAGTTGTATCAGTTATATCCCAACTTATAGGGTTCTATAGCCATGGTTATACCATGTTCTACCTATTCTTAAGCCCAAGTGCCAAGTATCCAAGGGCGAAGGGGGTGCTGCCACACGCCGCAGTCGATTTGCTGATCCCCAAGCGTTGCTCTCGTGCTGCGCCTCGACGGAAACCCATGGGATTTTCCCGGAAAATATGGGAACAGGAAATGAAGGATTTCAATAGGGATTCGATGGATATTAACCATCAACAATGGTGATGACATGAAACACAGTGGCTTTATAATGATTAAAAATGGATCGTAATGGACTTTGGATTAATAGTGGCTAAATAATGGCTAATATATTGGATATTTGATGTGATATACCCTCTGGTAATCAAACATGGCTAGCTAGGAAATCCTCTATGAATCGAAGTTTGACTGGGAAAGTCATTCATGAATGGTGGATTTCCATTGACACCTTTGATTGCCGGAGGGTAAAGAAACATGCAGATTTGACCATCAAATATGGCTATGGTGTTCTGGCAGCTGCTTCAACTTGAACAATATCAACATGTTTCGTGGTTGGCTGGAACCGCACCCAGTTACTTCCAATTTAGTTTGCAGATTTTCCCAAATGGGGATATCCTAGCCACAGTTTATCTGCAGGAGGCATTTGGACATGGACTTTGGAACTGTTCGACAGATTGCCAGGCTGACGCTGAACGTACTCGACTTTCAGTAACTCAGAGCTTCGCCAAATGTTTCCTGCTGGTTGAGTTTACACACGTGGCGGACAAGGATAGACTTGCATAGGAAACGAAAACTTCCATGCCTTTTGCCTTCATCGATTGAGGTGCCCAAAATCATCCATTTTATATGGCTGTGCTCTCCACTGGCTGATAAACGCGCAGAGAACCTGCGCGGTTTCGCCACTTGGACGCGGAATCTCGCAACGAATCTTTGTTTGTTTTAACGTGTCAACACGTACACGATGAAGATGCATCACATCCATGTACATAATATATATATATATACACATTTATTGGAGTTATCAATGGGGATAGCCCAAAATCTCGTGGGGAATGATGAAGGATTGATTTAATTCACGTCAAACAATTGCCATAATTGCCATTCTAGATCCACTTAAATCCACCCATTTTTGGACACTATGGCAGCTTATTCTTGTTGTCCTCTGGATGTAGATGAATTCTAGTCCATGCTAGAACTTGCATAGAGTTACCACTGAACCCTTGAAGGTTTCTTTTTCCATGTTCCTGAGAGTAGGGGTTGGGGCGACAGGTGAACATAGGTTTATCTGACAAAAACGGGTACCCAAACCCCAACATTTGATGATTAACCATGATAACCATGACCACATATCACCACTGTTTTGCCTACTCAAATGGCCATACATGGGCATATGAAATTTTCAGACACAGTGGATCCAGTGGCTCGCCGCAAAAGGGACCAGCCAAACATCCAAAATCCAGTGATCAAAAAAAAAGTTTCCCCAGTGATGGCCATAGATTCAAGTATCTCCCATTGAGATAAACATAGATAAATGCCATTTCTTTGCAGTCACGTTGCCCTTCCAAGGCGAAAAACAATCCGAATTTCCGAATTTTCTTTTGGACCGACGCGGAGCGGCATCGCTGTTTGGCCGATGGGATTTGCAGTGATCAATGAGGCTGTTGCATGCTGTTGCCATGGTTTTCGTCGGTGTGACCTCGAATCTTGAAGCAACTTCAAGCCAATTGCAAATGCTTTTAGTATCACTGTCACTTACATCGTTTATTTCCCAACTATCCAGCTCCTGAGATATACTAGCAATTGTAGATACATGAGCAACAACTTTGAATAAAAGCGCACATGTACGGCCGGGAAAACAAGTTTTCAGATGGATATACTTTCCATTAAAACATCAAAACAAGGTGGGTACGCCTGAAAAAAATGAGGTAAGTCAGTACGTATTGAAGACTTAGCTAGAAGAAACAGCAACATGTGTGGCTTTGGAAAACGGATCCAGGGAAAAGGAGGTAGGGTCCGTTTCGCGTTTTTGCAGACACTTCACATGACTTCCGCGTCGCTCACACACACACACAACCCCACACACAACCCCACACAACATACACATGTGTATGTATGTATAACTATATATTGTATGACTGTATGATATATATATATATATCATACAGTATATATGCAGTATACATATATATATATATTTAATTGTATTGACTAATATATGTTTTGTGTATTTCACCCTCATATCTCAGTTATAAGTTATAAGTGTTATCCTTGTATCCCAGCTGCAGGTGCCTCTGATATCCCTTCACCATGGAATCATGACCTCCCGCAGCCGGATGCAGCCGGTATTCATGACCTTTTGTGTCCCTCACCCTGGACTCCAGACCGTCAGGAAGCATGATCCCGCATCATAGATCATATATATATATATATTTATATATATATAGATCATATATTAAAATATTATATATATACATATTCTATATGATTGTACAGTCTGATTGATACGCATCATCTTGTGATATCCGGCGCAAATCCAAGAATGCTGACTACAAACTGCTGGTTGGGGGCCGGAGGTTTAGAATCCAACGGTTTTTCCAAACCATAGAATCCCACACCAACAGTTTACTATTGGTTATAGCCCTATTTCTTGACATCCTGATCTACTGATATCCTATTCCACTTAGAAGCTATATCTGTTGTATCGTTTGTATGTGTCATATGTATCTATACATTTGTATACACATACATGGAAACACAATGACCTGTCATTCAGATAGCTAACCCATCATTTTACAACTGGGTTCCAGGTAAAATCAAACATCCCAGTTGTGACTTGCCGTAAATGGGTCAATTTCTTGAATCACCAAACACATGAAGGCTTATGACATCTGGTTCGCCAGAGTATACCCTTTGCCAGGCTGGCTGGAAAATCTCCGTGTTTTTTCATTTACAGAGGATTTTCTATGTGAAGAAAAAGTGACTTTCCAGCTAGCAATGGTTTGATTACCAAAGTTTATCGTGGAATCAGATGTAATCAGAGGATCTTAGAGCATGAAATCTCCATTTTGGGTTTCTTTATTGTATCCTTGTATATAGATCCTATTTCTACAGATTCTTCAAAAAAACCTGGATTTTTCCAGAAACCCTCGCCACTCTTCGACGCCAGGAGATCCCTCCCAGTGCGCGGAAGCTTCTGACTGAGCCCCGGCCCAACAGTGTGGGCCCCGTTGAGGTGAAGGCAACGGTAACGGGGTGAGGGTGGGATGAATTGATTTTCAGGTCCTTTAAAGTTCCTATAGCAAAGTGGAAAACCATTATTTTAAACAGGTAAAGATTTTAACTCATCCAATTTGTGGAATTGAAGGGGCAAGTTTTTATGGATATGTTAAATTACCAGACGGTACATCACATGACATATCGGGACGGTTTAAAGGTTCATACCATCACAATGTTGAGTAACATACACTTGTTTTTGAAGAAACTCTTTACGACAATACCTTTTGTTTTGAAGACACACATTTATACCCGCTCATTTTAGGATCAGGGTACCAGGGATTTGCCCCCATATGGGAAGATGACAAAGGAACCGTTTTCTTCTGGGCCATGGATCAGCAAAATATGAAGGATGCAGCAATAAATGCTATTACCAGTCTCAAGCGATGAATATGAAGATATCCAGAATATTGAACACGTGTATATGTATACGTATATACATATAATGTATATATACATATATATATATATACATATATATATGCACATACACACACACACACACTGTATATATATATATATATGATATGATACAGCCATGCATATTGGCCAGACCTTGTTGGCTGGTGATGGTATGGAGATGAAACCGATGAAACCCACTAGACACAGCCTTTTCGACAGCATAATCCATTTGCCACATGGGTTTGTTGGAGCAGGGGGAAATAAAGCAGTTCCAATAGAAACAATCATGATTCCAATGGTTGGCATTTCATTTTTGAGAAAAAACCATATCATATTGATGGCGACATACCACGTGATATTGCATCAGATCCCCATATCATGCTTGGTTTAATCCCCAAGTAAATGAGTCAATCATAACATCCCGTAATTTCCCACTGCTGTCTAATTATATATCCTACTATATCCCAGAATGATTGGTGGAATATCTCAATCTCCACTTTTGAGGGTGAATTCAATATCAGTTCCATTTCAAACAAACTACGGTACATTTAAAAGTAGTTTACTTAGATCATCCATGCCCAAATTCCGTATGGGTGTGACCGACAACCGACACGACGCTAAATCATGGGATTTTGGGACTCCAGTTACAACTGGGGTTATAGCCCAGTGATTGCCTGGGGTGAGCCACCAAACAACTATATAGTACCACCCAACAGATAGAAAAGGTATCATTTATTAGAATGGTGATGAATTACGTTTCTCTCGTTTTGGGGATTTCTATACATACGTAAAACTCATAATCTGGGTACATCCTTTGATTTCGCCCCAGAATGATGGCTGTTTGTGCCAGGATGCCTATGCGGAGGCCATGGTATCCTGGTGGTGGAACCCGGTGACGGCTTCGCGGCATAGAGGTCATGTGGATCAAAAACACTGATCCAAAAGAGATGTCTCTGATGACACAACCTTTCATGTATATTACGCTCTGGTTATGACTAACATAGCCATGGAAAATCCCCGAACTAAATGGAGGTTTTAATGGGAAAATCATCCCAAATTCGCCATTTTCCATGGCTATGTTAAATAACCACAGGGTATATTATTCATGTATTGTTGTTGTATATGTATGTATATACTTGTCTAGATTCTAGATGGATAATATACACATGTATGTTTTTTTCATTGAGGGGGGGAGAAGATGAGTTGAAGCCCTGGCAGTGAGACATTGTATTTTTGTTGGACCCCACATCCGATGTGTTTCATCCGATGCGCTTTGTGTATCTTTGTCATGGCACATCTTCCATTGCATGAGAGAAGCAATCAAAAGATGAAGAATGATCTGTGGACACAGTTTTTGTATTTCTTCATATTTTTTCCGTGGACATGACTCTTTTGAAAGGTTCCATGTGGCATTTCTACGTTGTGGGTGCAGATTTAGTTTGAATTTAGTTTTTTTTTTGACACCGACCTGATCACATCACTTTGAATCCAATGGGCACCCTTTTGGGTACCGCTATGGTGCAGTTGTCGCAGGCGCAAAGCTTTCAGTCCTGGGAGTTGATCCAGTACTTGGACAAGTTTCATTCGAACAGGTTCAACCCAGGCAAGATCATCAATCTGCAAGACGCTGGGAGAGCTGAAACGGTGGTCAGTTTGAATGGTTTGTTGGGAGGATGTTTGTAAGATATATGATATATCTATTTACATATATGATAATTGATTTACAAACATTTGATGGTTTTTGCTTATTATTCATGCCAAACATGTTGTTGAATTGGAGAAACCTGCAATCTATTTGCCCAATTTTGCGTTTCTTTGGTCAACTCTGCAAGGTTTTACAATGCTCTTACTCATTTGTGGCCGAACATGGAACTTGAATACCGTTGAAACTGCGAACTAAGCATTAGAACGAACATCATGTACACGGTGACTGTCAGAATAAGTTGGAAGGACAGTTTATACATATGGGGGTTTCCTAAAATGGGGGTACCCAAAAATGGATGGTTTATAATGGAAAATCCATCTATAAATGGATGATTTGGGGGTACCCCTATTTTAGGGTGCGTCAAGAGTTGGTGGTTGAAACCCTCGCCCCAGTAGCATTGCCAGAACAGGGGGCGAAATCCACAATCTTCAGGTACCAAAGCCACCTTGTTCATTGGGGATATTACCCATATAATTGAAGTGACACCAACTACAGCAAGTCTGCTCACTTGAGGGTACTTCGGCCTTGGAACCAGGTGTTTGCACCCTGAAATCCCATTTTTTTCGATTGGAGGCAAGGCCGATTTTGGAGAACAGCGAGGATGGGATAGGTTGGGATCAAGTATATTCTTGGAGCAGCTGTTGGGAACCCCCAAAATTCACCAATTTGTTATATATTTTGAGGGATTGAGAAGTTTGCCCCATACCCATGTGATGAGGATATGGAAATTGGGGAGGAAATGGGAGGAACAAGAAGCATTGGGTAATTGGCTGTGGTGTAGGTTTCGCTGCCGTAGCAAAAGAAACTCCATCTGGGGTAGAGCATTGATGGACACTTCCACAGATTTGATCCACCTAGTGACCGAATGTTCCACTATCCATGCCAAAATGAATGACTTAAAGTACGGGAACAAGAAAACATGTCAACAACACCCTCCGGTAATCAAAAATGGTTTGCTGGAAAATGGATCATTTAGTTCAACGATTTTCCCAGCTAAACCATGATTTATAGAGGAGATTGTCCATCAAGTTCTAGGGGACACTCCCATTGAAACCTCCATTTCTTTTGAATTTCCCATATTGTTCCATGGTTTTCCATTGATTTTCCCATCTATAAACCTCCATGGCTGGCCACGTTTGACGACTTTCCAAAGGGTAGTGCTTTCTGGCCCGTCGGAGCTGAGGCCCCGCTGAAATATGGCGGGATCTACATCGACATGGACCACGTGTCAAAGCGTCACCTGGCAAAGCCATTGGGAGTTTGTAATTAATGGTTACCCTCTGGTAAACTAACATAGCCATTTTCTGGTTGATTTACCTATTAAAAATGGTAATTTTCCATAGTTATGTTAGTTTACCAGAGGGTAGTGATGATTATTGAATTATCTCACTATTACTCGCAAGGGTCAGCGAATAACCATGAATCATCCCTGGAAGAAGCCTCAATTTAGATGCATGAAATGATGACATGTAGTCCCATGATCGTTTCATGACGAGTTGATGATCGAAAGTGTTATGATCATGAATGGGGGCTCTATTAGGGGCGGCACCTCGCTTGTGCACCCAAAATTTTCTCGCTTGTGCACCCAGTTTCTTCTCGCTTGTGCACCCATACACCTTCGATGCTTACCTGCATTACNCACCCAAAATTTTCTCGCTTGTGCACCCAGTTTCTTCTCGCTTGTGCACCCATACACCTTCGATGCTTACCTGCATTACTACTACTAATACTATTACTACGCCTCCTCCTATTACTACTACTACTACTACTACTACAACAACAACTACTACTACAACTACTACGACTACGACGACGACTACGACGATGACGACACCTACGACTACTAGTACGACTACGACTACGACTATGTTTACGACTACTACTACTACGACTACGATTACGACTACGACTACTAATATATATGACTACGACTACAACTACGACTACGACTACGACTACGCCTACGACTACTTCTACTCTTATTTCTATTACAATTTCTACTA
>BGPT01003811.1:14185-27081 GCA_003297045.1 Symbiodinium sp. clade C Y103
GCCCACGCGATGTGACGAGCAGGACGATGACGACATTCACGAGTACGCACGCACTGACCTGCAGTGTTGGCGGGGGGTCAATGACATAAATCTGATTATGGCTGCCGCGTGCATATATATATATATATATACCGTGCATGTGTTGGGACGTCTACTACTCCTATTCCTACTCCTACTGGTACTCCTATTCGTACTCGTACTCCTACTCCGACTACNTATATATATACCGTGCATGTGTTGGGACGTCTACTACTCCTATTCCTACTCCTACTGGTACTCCTATTCGTACTCGTACTCCTACTCCGACTACTACCACTACTACTACTACTACTACTACCACTACTACTACTACTACTACCACTACTACTACTACTACTACTACCACTACTACTACCACTACTACGACGACGACGATGACGACTACCACTACAACAACAACTACTACTACTACTAATATGTCCCAAGCAAGTGTGTGAGATACACTATGTCGAGCCTATTCCCCCCCCCCACCCCCCCCTGCCCCCCAAGTTGGCAGTTGATGTGAAGAAGGTCCCGGAAGCAAGTGGGTGACATACACTATGTCGAGCCTATTCCCCCCCACCCCGTACGAGGGAATAATTGGGTCTATGTGATTATACAATTTCTCAATTGATTTCACGAGCATCCGATAGATATTATATATATATATATATCTATATTAAAGCAATTTAATAATTAAATATTCCAAATTGAATTTAATATTAAATTAAGGCTGGAATATTAAATTACTAAATTAATTTCAGAATTTAATGTTCCAAATTGAATTTAATATTAAATTAAGGCTTGAATATTAAATTCTCAAATTCAATGGTTTTCCTGGAAATTGATTGTCCCAAAACAATTTAATATTTAATATATTTAAGATATTTAATATATTTAATATATTAAATTAATTTAATAATTACATATTCCAAATGGAATTTAATATTAAATTAAGGCTGGAATATTAAATTATTAAATTAATTTCAGAATTTAATATTCCAAATTGAATTTAATATTAAATTAAGGCTGGAATATTAAATTCTCAAATTCAATGGTTTTCCTGGAAATTGATTTTTCCAAAACAATTTAATATTTAATATATTTAATATATTTAATATATTAAATTAATTTAATAATTACATATTCAAAATGGAATTTAATATTAAATTAAGGCTGGAATATTAAATTNATATTTAATATATTTAATATATTTAATATATTAAATTAATTTAATAATTACATATTCAAAATGGAATTTAATATTAAATTAAGGCTGGAATATTAAATTATTAAATTAATTTCAGAATATAATATTCCAAATTGAATTTAATCTTAAATTAAGGTTGGAATATTGAATTCTTAAATTCAATGGTTTTCCTGGAAATTGATTTTCCCAAAACAATTTAATATTTAATATATTTAATTTATTTAATATATTTAATATTAAAGTAAATTGATAATTTAAAATTCCAGCCTTAATTTAATATTAAATTCAATTTGGAATATTTAATTATTAAATTAATTTAATATATTAAATGTATTAAATATATTAAATATATTAAATATTAAATTGTTTTGGGAAATTCAATTTCCAGGAAAACCATTGAATTTAATAATTTAATATTCCAGCCTTAATTTAATATTAAATTCCATTTTGAATATTTAATTATTAAATTAATTTAATATATTAAATATATTCAATATTTTAAATATATTAAATATTAAATTATTTTGGGAAAATCAATTTCCAGGAAAACCATTGAATTTAAGAATTTAATATTCCAACCTTAATTTAATATTAAATTCCATTTGGAATATGTAATTATTAAATTAATTTAATAATTTAATATTCCAGCCTTAATTTAATATTAAATTCCATTTGGAATATGTAATTATTAAATTAATTTAATATTTTAAATATATTAAATATATTAAAAATATTAAATATTAAATTGTTTTGGGAAATTCAATTTCCAGGAAAATCATTGAATTTAATAATTTAATTTTCCAGCCTTAATTTAATATTAAATTCAATTTGGAATATTAAATCCTGAAATTAATTTAATAATTTAAAAATTCCAGCCTTAATTTAATATTAAATTCCATTTGGAACATTTAATTATTAAATTAATTTCATATATTAAATATATTAAATATTTTAAATATATTAAATATTAAATTGTTTTGGGAAAATCAATTTCCAGGAAAACCATTGAATTTAATAATTTAATATTCCAGCTTTAATTTAATATTAAATTCAATTTGGAATATTAAATTATTAAACTGATTTAATATATATATATAATATCTATCGGATGCTCGTGAAATCAATTGAGAAATTGTATAATCACATAGACCCAATTATTCCCTCGTCCCCCCCCCCCCCACCCCCCCCGAACCTCGCATTTGCATGCTATTTGCAGCATTTGGGAGTCGACGGCTCCCAATTGTACGCTATTTACAGCATTTGGGAGGNAATTTAATATTCCAGCCTTAATTTAATATTAAATTCCATTTTGAATATGTAATTATTAAATTAATTTAATATATTAAATATATTAAATATATTAAATATATTGAATATTAAATTGTTTTTGGAAAATCGATTTCCAGGGAAACAATGGAATTTAATAATTTCATATTCCAGGCTTGATTTAATATTAAATTCAATTTGGAATATTCAATTATTACATTAATTTAACATTTTAAATATATTAAAAATATTATATATTCAACTGTTTTTGGAAAATCAATTTCCAGGAAAACCCTGGAATTTAACAATTTAATATTTAAAAGTGAATTTAATATGAAATTATGGCTGGAATATTAATTTACAACATTAATTTAACAAATGAAATATACTAATTATATAATTATATTTGATATATTAAATATGAAATTGTTTTTTAACAAGTGTCCCCAAATCATCGTTTTTTTGAGTTTCTTATTTAAGGACACATTATATTTCAGAAAAATAATCATAAAATGATAAAATGGGTCGCACAGGTATCCCATTTTTGTGTGTTTGTCCACGACTATTATTACCGTATCACTTCCAAAATGTGCTGTTCTGAAACTCTTGGAGCTATACGATTGAGAGATTTTGAGAACACATTCATTCAGATAAGGTTTGTTTTTTTCAGAAGGCTAAGGGTCTGTGGGTCTCATTTGAAAGAGCTGCTTCATTATTTTTCCAATCCAAACACGATAGGTCTTCTAGGTATTACATGTATCTCGTTTTTGGGAGATTAATTTTCTATCTGTTAAGGGTCTTTACCCTGCAAAGGTTCCAAAATGTGCGTTTCCAATCTATTTCTTCACCTGCCAGATCTTAAGGATCAAACAAGCTGAGAATGATGTGCATACTTGGGAACATGTTCTGAACAAAGACGCCTATACAGAAAGTAAAACTTGCGNCACCTGCCAGATCTTAAGGATCAAACAAGCTGAGAATGATGTGCATACTTGGGAACATGTTCTGAACAAAGACGCCTATACAGAAAGTAAAACTTGCGCCACACAACTATGCTGAAGTTAAATGCATTTGCAAACGCACGCGTGAACGATGATGACTGCAAATGAAAACGCAATGTGTTTGAATAAGTGCTTGGCAGTCTTTGAAGAACCTTAGGTACTGAAACTGGAGAATACAATTTTCAGCGTTATGAAAATTAAAAATCAAACGTTGAGATGTATATACAAAAAACAGCCCAAAGAATCCTGCCGGACTTAGCCTCTAAGATTTGAAAGTTTTGTAACTGTACTTCTAGCCAGATACACGTACCAACTGACACCTTAGTCTAAGTGGTGAATAGTGCAAGGAACAGACCAAAGGAGGACACAACAAACAGATGCATCGTCGATATTAAATATGACGCTAAAGCGCGGACAACTTGAACAAGCATCCGATAGATTTATACAATTTTAAAAATTTTAGCTGACTGTCCAAAAAAATAATCTTAGATTGCAGTGAATATATGACTATTACAGCCCATCTTTCTCTGTACGTCAAATTTCAAAAAACGATTTGATATTAGATATATATAATATATCTAAAAAAAAATCACAAACTGAATAAGTAGATATAAAATTCATTTCTTAAAGTATGCATTCTTAAATTCCACGGTTTTCCTCGAAAAAGATTTTTTCCCAAAGTTGAAACATGTTCGTTCATTGCAATTTAACAAGTGTCCTAAAATGCTTTGAAAAGAAACCCAAAAAGACCATTTCAGGACACTTGTTTAAAATGTTGAGAATTGCAATTTGTAGCCAGGTTTAATCCTTTATTTCGGTACTTTATTGTATTGTACGTAATGCTTTTGGATGTTCGCTTGTGCTCAGGCTCAGGTGTTCATTTTGTTTCCAATCATGAGTGCGCAAATAAACATTGGAGCATATGAAAGATTGGACCATCCCTATCAGGGAATATTTACATGTGGGCCACGCCCAGTTCAACGAATTATCACATACCATACACTCAATCCATTGCAATATCATTCAAATACTCTTGGCTCCGGAGCCCAAACCTTTCCAAACAACTATGTAAATAAAAAACACATAGCTTGTGTCAATTTTCCAATGCATTTTCATTCAAGTATTGTTGGCTCCAGGGCCCAAACTTCTCAAGCAATAAAAAAATATAACAGTAAACGTAGGTTTTTTTCAGTTTTTCCCTTGGACTATCATTCCGACCCTTTAGACACCAGAGCCCAAACCTCTCCGATAACTGTCAAAAATAAAAAAGCAACTGCTCTCTGCTTTTGATTTCTACTCATTATTTGGCACATACTGCTGCCTCTGATTTTTTCAAATGAGTTAGACTGTTAGACAAACATTAAAAAAAACAAACGTGTTTCATTTGTTCAATGGATGATTATTCAAAAAATACAGGCTCCAGAACCCATACCTGCTGCCATACCTGCCAAATAAAAAACAAACCAAGTAATCACACTTCCTTTGTGTGATTATTCAATGGGTTGTTATGGAAAAAAATGTGGGCTCGACAGCCCAAGCCTCTGAAATCATGTTCTAATAAAAATAGTTTTCTGATGTTTTCTGAATGTTCAAATGGATTTTCATGCAATTGCTGTTGGTTCCAGAGCCCAAGCCTCTCAAACAATTCCAAGTGATTAAAAAACATGGTTTGTGTAACTATTAAATGGGTCATCATCCAATTACCATCGGCTCCAGTATACATTTCAAACAATTACAAGCTAGCAAAAAAAAAGTATTGTTTCATTTCGATTCTCTCACAAATTATCCATCAAATGTTGCGTGCTCCAGGGTTCATACCTTTCAAGATATTTTAAGACGTGAAAAACAAATTGTTTTTTTCAATATCTCAATGGACTACGGTATCAATCAATAACTATGGGTTCCACAGACCATATCGTTTCTTTGGTTCAATGGAGTATCATCTGAAACTAGAAACTCCAGACCCCAAATCTGCCAACTCACTTGAACCATTGAAGACACACACAATGTTTTTTGTTTTCAACGAATTATATATCACTCAAATATCGTTGGTTCTATGGCCAATCCCTTTCAAATGACCACAAAAATTGATGAAACATATGTATGTTTATATACATATACGTATACACAGTTACATATCTATACATATATATATATATCGGGGTTGCCATTCCCGGGGGTAACTTGTGCCCCGGTTTTTGTAGCTACACATGTGATTTTAGACCACCTATCTACGAAAAGAGGGCCAGTCAGGAAAAAAGAACCTACAAAAGAACGTTCCAGTCAGGAAAAGATGCCTCTACAAAAGCATCATGGTTTTTTAGCATATCCATGTTTATTTTTTTGAGAAACCCTGTATTTCTATGATACTTTTGTAGGGTTTCCTGGGGTGTTTTTGATCACTATAGTAATGGAATCGAAATCTTTTTAACGGATGGTCCTGGAACATAGGTTAGTTTTGTAGTGATTCTGTGGGCTCATTTTTCTCAATTTCCCCCGCCGTCCCACCCATGCATTCCCAATCCGTGTTTTTTTCACAGTCTTCGCGATGGATTGTTTGCAGAGATGTTCACGTTTCTGCATAGCTAGGCTATGCACACAACCTAGACGTCCTTGCTTCTGTCTACTACTGATAAAAATAAAATACATAAAAGATCCATGTCTTGGATTTTTTTCGGTGCATTGTTTCTAAATCATCACGCAGTGAAATTGTTTTGGAATGGTATTCACTGAAGGATACTGAAGGTCAATTCCGTTCAATTTCTAAGACATTTTGCGCTTCCATTTTGGGACCGTTCAATTTTTAAGGCATTTTGCGCTTCCATTCTGGGACCGTTCAATTCTTAAGGCATTTTGCGCTTCCATTTTGGGAGAGTTCAACTTTTAAGACATTTCGCGCTTCCATTTTGGGACCGTTCATTGTTTTTATGTCCAGTGAGGGTCTCACAATTTATTTTGTCAAGTGAGGGTCTCATCAATTTTGGAAGGATATCCGCCGGGAGGATGCATTTTTTTTGACAGGTCTCTGCTAAAAGCCAAAATGGGCTTGGTGCCGCAGACGATCTCTCCACCGGATTCCACGGGGGGGTTTGGCATTACTACAAAACAATTTGAGCTACAATTTTTGGGGGCACAACTTGTCTACAAATGATATTAACCCACATTTCATACCACTACAAAAGACCCTTGGTTTTCCAGAAGGCCAACTTGGAAATTCATACAATTTGGATCTTCTTTTGGGACCACTCAGAAAAGCCTACAAAACTGAAAAAAAAACTACAAAAACCAAGCTCACAGCAGACCTCCCCACTACAGAATCGGCCACTACAAAGTACTTTGTAGGGGTCCTAGGTTCTTGGGTTTTGTAACGGAAATTGTATCCCCGATATGTATATATATATATTATATATATATATATACATATATCTCCATATACATCAACTGATTGTGGTTCAAACACTGCTGGCTAAGAGCCCAAAACTTTCAAATACACAAGACAAGTTAAACACGCTGTGTTCCTCATTTCTTGAATGCATTATCAATGAAATACTGTTGGCTCCAGAACCATACTCTTCAAACAGTTCCAAACATTGTAAAAACAATTTTTAACTGAAATAGCGTCGGCTACAGAGCCCGAACCTCTCAAAGAATTCAAACAGTTAAATAACGCAGTGTCAAAACTTGTGGATTCCAGAGCCCAACGCGCTCAAAAAATCACAAAAAATTGTTTCTATACACCATTATATCTGTTTCAACGGATTACTATTCCAACACTGAAGACCCCAGAACCCCAATCTGTCAAATCACGGAATGAATTCTCAATCAAACAATTTGGGTTCCAGAGCTTACAAATATTGAAAAAAATTGTTGAAAGTAAGTTGGCTACAGATGTTTGAATTGTTTTGCAAGTATTGTATATGCATGTTTTCGTTTTTTCCGATGAAACGCGGCTCACTGGACCGCCACACGGATTCTTCCATCCATCCATCCATCCATCCATGCATCAATCCCTCCATCCATCCATCCATCTATCCATCCATCCATCCCTCCATCTCTCTATCTCTCTCTCTCTCCTTCTGTATAAATGTAGATATTGCGCAACATGGATTAGTACGCGTGTATTCCCACCGGGTGGATCGAAGTATATATCCTGGATGGGATTTCTCTGAAATACCAAAAATCGAACGTTGACCCATTTATCATCGACTGTGCTGGCGCTACGAAATTACACAGAATGCGCGGTGGCGATCCTACAACAAATATGTGGCTTGTGTCAACCCCAGTAAAAACACAACAGATGTTTCCGAAATGGTGTTTTTGCTTATTGTACCGCCGAGTCCGATGAAAAACAGTGGCAATTGTTGAACCATCAGCACGATCCGTGACCATCCCCGGCATCCTGAACGGAACGGCTAGGGGGATATGTGGGGCTTGAGGGAAGTATGAAAATTGGTACAGTGAACATAGAAATGGACGGTAGGCCCCCAAGATTTGTGGCAGTTGGGTCAAGCTTTGGATATCCATCCACTACCAAAAAGCAGCTTACCAATGTGATTCACATAGGGCATTTGTTTTTGGTATCTTGTGTTTTGATCATGGGGTGCCCCAAAATGTTGCGAAGGAGGCGTTCATAAAGACTTTCGGGGCACCCCCAAACCTGGGATGCTAGAGAAGGAAAGCATTTGGTATACGGTAGAGTTTTTTTTCAAGAAAGGCAAGGGCACAATGAAGCAGGCGCAAGGAAGGAATGCAATTTAAAAGAACCTGTCCCTCATTGCTCCTGGATGGGCAGTCTGCTCACCCAGGACCCAGGGACATCCCTGGCCAAACCTCCCTTGAAGAGGCAACCAAGATTTTCGAGGTAGGCACAGCACAAGCGATGCAAGGGAGTGGATGTTGTTTCAGAAGGGCCCCTTCTACCCTTGCATATTATATTTGGCATGAAATCCACTTCAAAAAGGGCACCTGAAAGAAGGTGCTTGGCCCAAATGTCTCTGAACAGCTAGCATTAATAAAGAAGGTACAACGCAAGAGATCCAGAAAATGCAAAAGTTGTTCAAGAACCTTCCCCTCATTCTACTTCATTGTCTCCAGCGATGCTGTCCAACCCAGGAATAGCAGGCAAATACAAGAGGAAGAATGCAAAGGAAAGACAACAGTGGGGAAAACGTGGCACCGCTTCTCCCGATGAGCCACCCTTCCACATCAACAAGGACATCTAGATACAAGACATGAACCGCAAAGATGAAAGAGGTTGTTGACAGGAGGCACTGAGCCCAACCTTCTCTAGGGAGCCAACCCTTCTTGCCTCTTTGCTTCCACCTCAAAAACGAATAAAAACGAGAAGGTGGCAAAATTAGACAAGGGATGCAAAGGATGGGAGATGGTTGCCAAGAACCTTGTCCCCGTTATCTAGTTTGTGTTTCAAAAGATTTTCTCTTCACTGCCAATTGAAAAAGGCAGAATGTCCACCCCAGCACCAACAGAAACATACAAGAAGGCAACAGTCGAGACCATGTGGGCCTAAAGTCTGAAGATCCACTCTTCCACGCCAGCAACAGCAACTAAAGTACATGGCCGAGAGTGTCAAGAGCTACCCCTTCCACACCAGCAACAGCATCAAGGTCATTGAGAGAAGACACTTGCCCAACCTTTTCGAGAGAGCCTGCCCTTCCACCCCAATAAGGAGAAGAACTTACAAAAGAGGAAATGAAAATGGACAGTGGGTCGGGCATGTCGTGCCAGAGTAAGTCCATGGCAATATCCCGTTGGACGTGCTAATGCACGCAAACAATCAACTCCAAACCCTTAGATGGATGAACTTGTACCTATTGTGCATATCTGTACAGTACTGCTCAAGGCCCAGGAAATAAAGCCTATACGTCTATGCATGTCTTTTCCTTTCACTACACATGTTTCGTTCGCTCTTCTTGTTCTACGTGCTTTAAGAAGTTGATTCGTTCATGTCTGTGCATGCATGCATGCATGTATGGATGGATGGATGGATGGAAGGAAGGAAGGATCCGTTCATGCATGCATCACATGAATGTGTGTAGCAACTTGCCCCCCGGAGAACCAACACACACACACACAAACATATGCGTGAAATGGAATGCAAGGAAAAGACAGCAGTTCAAGGACCTGGCCCTACCTCCCCGGAAGAGCCGACCCACCCCTTCATAGCAGGAGCAGCAAATAGATAGAAGACGTGAGATGAACAGGGGAAGATTGCAATGGAGAGAAAATACTTTTCCCAAGCTTCCCTAGAGAGGCAATCCTTCCAGTCTAGAAAAGGAAGTACAAGGCACAATATCCACAGGGGAAATTGATTCAAAGACGAACCTTTGCCCCGTCACCTACCTCAGTAATAGCAGTAAGAAAGAAACCCAAGAAATTGAACGCGACTCCTGCAGAGCCGCCTTTTCCACCCCTGCAAAAGCCAGTGGATATAAGACATGCCGTGTAAGCGGAAAGAGGGCAGGTGAGCGAAGGCGCGTAGGCCAACTTTCTCCAGAAAGCAAAGCCTACCAACCTAGAACAGCAAGAAGGTGCAAAATACAAGATGTGCAAAGGGGGAAAGCTTTTTGAAAGAGCCTTGGCCTCATTGTCCAGAAACGGGCAGCCTGTCCAGTCCAGGAGCGACAGGCATATCAAAGAAGAGAAATGCGGAGGAAAGAGAGCAGCTGAGAGAACCTGGCAACGGCACCTGGATCCAAGACATAAACCGTAAAGTTGCAATGAAGGTGAAGAACATTGAAAGAAAACACTTCCCCCAGGTTCTCTAGAGAGCCATTACTCCCACACCAGTAAAGAGAAGAACTTACCCAAAAAGAAGTGACGATGGACAGTGTGTCGGGCATGCCGTGGCAGAGAAAGTCCACGGCAATATCCGGTAGGACGTGCTCATGCTGGCTTCATGTGGTGTAACAGGAAGCGTGTTTGGTACAACTAGCAGCTAGCAGATGCAATGTAAGGAATGAACCAGCAGAATGGCAAGAAAAGGAAGGAAACCAATGCCAAACAAGCAACTCCCTACCCTTGAATGCGTGAACCTGTATCCAGCGCATGCTTGTACTACCTGGTCTGTGCCCATGCAAGACAACATATCCATTCAATATGTTTCCCTTTTACGTTCCACCGGTCCCCAGTTCTCGCTCTCCATCTGCCTCGTCTTCTCATAGTTGTTCTTCTTCCTCCTCTGCTGCTTCTTCTTCCTCTCTTTGTTATCAATAGGTTTGTCTTTCTGTGGGTATGTATGTCCGTACATACATATGCATGTATCTGGAAAAAGAGTTCCCGCGCCTGGCAAAGGATTAGTGGAGGAGCGACCAAAGACTCATACGCAAGGCAGCTCAGAAGGCTAGCGCCTTCACTTCAACATCAGGTACTGCATGGCCCAAGCCACTTACATCTCAGCTATGACAAGTAGAGATCCCGTAAGATTGCGGAGAGCCCGTCAAGGGTTAAGGAAAAGCCACTAAGGGAATGCAAAGCGGCTATGCGTGACCAGGCAAAATTTTTGGATGGTCAACTTCGAGGACCATCCGGCCAAAATCGCATGCATGAAGGGGGATCCACAAAGTCAAAAAGCAAGTTGTTAGTGTTGTATATGTGTATATATATATATATACACATATATTATATACACATACAGTACACACATATATATATATATAGATACACATGCGGCAGGGGCCTTTAGTACAAGGTGAAAGTTCATGTGACAAGATACATTCACGCCCTGAAGCCCCTTTTCCGGAAGAGCGTCCGACATAAAAAGAAACAAACCTTTGGAAGTGAGCTTCATGGACCTCTGTATGGAAAGAAACATATCTGCCCAATGAAAGGGACAATTCAAAGATCTTGCGCCGGGGAAGAAATTTGGGGAAGCCGGTCATGGAATAGACAAGAGCTTGTGGAAGACATTGCGGAACCAAACGTTGTGAATGACTAGGGGGCTGGGAGGGAAGCTCAATACGGGCATGTAGATACAACATATCATATGCACGAGAGCTCTTTCTGGGGATGCATCTCAAAGGGCCTCGTGAAGAGGCATTCCACCGACAAAGTGTTACGGCCAAAACTTTTCATTCAAGAGATTGGGCCGGACATTTCTTACAAGTAGTTCTTGTATGGAGTGAGACAATGCAAGGGTGGGTAGAGGGCTTCTCCACCCCCGAAGAACCAACCCTTTATATCCTTGCAATAGAATCTCAGAAACAGGTTATACGTGCAGAACATGTTCGTCTGCAGTATTGGGAGTCTGAGAGAATAATTGCTGGGAGGTGTTTGTCCTACTCAAGATGCCATAACTTCTTCAATTAATGCGAATCTTGGTGAAGGAAAACAGTTTGAATCAATCTAAGAGAATCTACCTACGGAAGCGGAGGACTTGGCGTTGCTGGATGACCTGTATGAACTTGCATCAAACTCTGATTTAGGAAAGTAGTTGTGAAATTGATGATTTGAGCCCAGAATTGCAACTTAGTAACTTTGCGCTCTTAAATGTATATCATTATGTATCTACATCTGTATCTATGCCTACCTCTACCTTTATCATCTATCTTTATATATTTACGTTTCTGTATGTTTGCACATCTTTCCTTCCGATGATGTGAGACTGTGGNACCTCTACCTTTATCATCTATCTTTATATATTTACGTTTCTGTATGTTTGCACATCTTTCCTTCCGATGATGTGAGACTGTGGGCTTGGAAAGCCTGCCCTGGTGATCAAAAGGCACCAAATCACATTATACCAATTATTCCCTGCCACCCCCCACCCCCCCCTGCCCCCCAAGTTGGCAGTTGATATGAAGAAGGTCCCAGAAGCAAGTGTGTGAGATACACTATGTCGAGGCTAGTCCCCCCCCCTGCCCCCCAAGTTGGCAGTTGATATGAAGAAGGTCCCAGAAGCAAGTGGGTGACATACACTATGTCGAGCGTAGTTCTCCCCCTACCCACCCCCCAACCCCCCCACCTGCCCCCCAAGTTGGCAGTTGATAGGAAGAAGGTCCCGGAAGCAAGTGGGTGACATACACTATGTCGAGCCTATTCCCCCTCCCCCCACCCCCCCCCCTGCCCCCCAAGGTGTCAGTTGATGTGAAGAAGGTCCCGGAAGCAAGTGGGTGACATACACTATGTCGCGCCTATTCCCCCCCTGTGGTCGGTTTCCCTCTTCATGTCACGTGTCTATGCAATGCATGTAGTATGTTCGTAGCTTCCGTAGTTACCACCTAATTCATTTACTTCCNGAGAAAAGTCGCTGCGCTCACTGTCGGTAATTCCAGGTGTGTATAGATACCAGGGCCCCCAAGGGGAATACCACGTCAAAGTGGTAGCGGAGCTTGTGCTCCTCTAGTTCCGCTATTGCGGACGTAGTTTGTAGCTGCGCCGTGATA
>BGPT01003812.1:3934-28686 GCA_003297045.1 Symbiodinium sp. clade C Y103
CACATGGCTCAAGTAACACAGGAAAATAGGAGTGTTACTTGGATTTTGATGTTGAGGAGTGATCGTTGGTTTGTTTCTTGTCGGTCCCCTCTTTTCTCTTATATGAGGGATCCTGTTTTGACAGTCCTATGCTGTGGCATTCGTTGTGTTTCGGTTATGGACGGTGTGGCTAAACATCGTGGGGTCCGATGGGTGCCTTTTGGAAGGACACATGATGCTGATGGGTTTGGACCAATTATCGATGATTCTCACCTGATAATCTCTGGCTTAGAATTTCCAACTTCCCCAAAGGCAGTTCACTCCTTGTGTTTGACCCACTGATGTGTGTACATATATATTATATAAAAACACATCTTGCACTCCATTTCGAATGTTTGGAGACACTGAAAGATTTTCTTCCTGTTTCCGAAGGCCTTGATGGTGTGCAGCGACTTGTGCTTCCTATCTGGCCAGGCTCATTTGTGAACTCTTCGACTCCATCTGTCAGTCATTCCCTAAATGAGTTTTCTGCAATGCTTAATGGGTTAACTGAGTGGTTGGTGCTTATGAAATGTGCTCATTGTAAACATTCAACTTCTATAAGGGTTTGGTGAACAAATCATCTATGAATGGAGGTGGTCAATGGATGATTCAATCAGTTCAATCTTCAACATCGCCAGTCTATTGTAGGTCCAAACGGGTATCCAAATGACCGGACTTACACACTGCCATGGTTGCCCTCATGTTTTGGGCTACAGTTGAATATATGTTGTGAATTCCTGGATCTTCACTTTGGACAGTGACCCTGCCTTTCTTTTAAGGGTTTCACAACTTGCCAGCGAAACCATTCCTAAGACACCTGAAGATCACACATGTTCAAGAGATTTGTGGGTCATTTGAGCGTTTAAAAAAAACCTTATCCTTTCCAATTATATTTGTTGGTTGACAGGGATTCCCATAGTGCATTTTGACAATCCCCACCACACCAGGTACTTACTGATCAACAATGCTACTTTTGATGCTTCATTTGCGGGAGGTTTTTTGATTCCCCCGCCGTCACTCTGCAGGTTCAATCATGGCTGCTACAGGCTTCACGTATCTCTAGGTACCTTGGCTAGCTGCAGATCTGGTACTTGGGGATGCTGTTGGGCTATAGCCATGGTTAGATCAAGTTGGGATGTAAGCGTGATGTAGCCCCTATGATTATGGCCTGAGCCCTGAAGTTTGATCAAAATGCGGACAGTAACGGGGTCATATCCCTATAATTGAGATGTACGAAATGAGCCCTAAAATGGGTAAGTGGATGTAAATGCTTTGTAGCTATGTATAGATGCCTTAGAGCTGACTTGAATACGATCCTCTCCCTACCCATCCTGATGAATTCCACCTCAGCAATGGATCATCCCAGTTTCTTTGCCATGAGCAGTGGCCAAGTGCAACTTATATCCCAATTCGGTGCGTCAGGGGCTAGGGAACCCGATTTGGGATCGCGGTTCAATTTTCAGAAATCATACCCATATGCTCCATGTATGGAATGTTTTCCGGGTCATTTTTTGGATTACATAATGTTGGCAAAATTCCATGGAGCATATGGGATTGTACAAGTCTTTGACTTACAGTGACAGAGGGGTATGGTGTTATTGCCTCTTTCATTCAGAGGGCATGTTAGATGCCTGTGCCACCTCCTGTCTTTGGTGTCACTACGGCTTAAGCTGATCTCATTCATAGCTAGAATCTTTGGAAATGAGTAGAAATGTCATCGCTCAGCACATGAAGGGCCCCATTTCCAGCCACTGCTTTGGCCCTAAGTTGCTACATGATTCCGGTCATTGCTGACGACAACTTTTTGGTGCTTCGGTACCAATTTTCTGGCAAGGGCGACACGAAATGGAGCACCAGGGAATACAATCCTGGGAATGTATGTTCTGGTTATAACAATCACATAATTTTCTAAATTTGGTCAACAAGAATGAGCTTGTCCTGTTTTGATCATGGCAAGATATGTGCGATACTTTGGTTTTCTCATAGACGTTGTTTGATTGCGACCTCCGTTCTACGTCATTCATTGCAATGACCCAGAGAAATCTGGGCGAAGTTTGAACTTCTATCTGAGACAATTTTGGTAGGTTCTTAGTGGATGCATCATTGTCACTCAAGACCCAAACCAAGTCTTGTTGGTAAAACTCTAAAACTCTTAACTCTTCATATCGCTATTTGAGTGGCTTAAACTCCTCACATGTTATCGTTCATTCACCATGTGTGTTGACTAAAATCATATGTTTTTCTTTGTTGGACCCCCATCTCTACTGGCTGAATCAACCTTGTTTGGCTTGAGAATCAGATGTTTTGTTGCTTCAAATCGCAATGTTTGTCGCTGAACATCCCAGAAATTGCATATTTGCTCCACTTTCTTTGGCAAAAGATTTGCATTCATTCCATTCAGAGTCTCAAGTATCCAAAGCCTTGGAGGTCTGAGAGTTTTGAGACATAGTGAATTACTGCCTGGACATTCAACATAGCTTTGATAAAAATTATGATTTACCAACTGACTAAACATGGTGATTTCAACTTGGCTAACTGTAGCAAATTTCCAGAGGACATGTTATTTGAGCCCCTCATCCCCATTGGGTATAGGTCAAGATTGGGTACCCCAATAATTACCCTCTGGTTATTTAACATAGCCATGGAAAACCACCATCTTTAACAGGTACATCACTAGAAATCATCTACAATTGGACCAGGTTCCACGGCTATGTGAAATGACCAGAGGGTAGATGGTGAATACTAAACATGTACTAAAAAATGTCTAATCATATCTCAAATCTGCGGTCCCATAGAGCTCAAATTTTGGCCCATCCTCATATGTTTCTCAAGGTACCCACCAGGCCCTCTGCAAAAAGCGTCCTACACCTTGGTCCCATCGCCCTCCTTCTTTACAGAGCTGGCGGCCACATCATCCACAAGCGCCTAGCTGTTGGATGATTGGAATAATGTATGTATAATATCCCATATGAATATATACGAATATTGTCGAAGGAAGTTTAGAAGTCAAACTTCCGACAATATGGACAGATGGAAAAGCCAGGAGTTGAGGATTGGGTGATTCTCAGGGAGCTGGAGCTGTTCGTATGCTAGTTGTGTCTTTGTAGCATGTTGTTCGTATTTGTGTACCATGGATGCGAATTCTCCAGAAATGGACCAGAATATCGGCCAAAAAAATGATCAAAACTAGTTGTTGCGAAAGGTTTGCAATCATGACCCATGCCCATATACTCAGATCATGAGCCACTGTCGTGAGGGTGGCATCAGCTCAATGACTAACAAGGTGCGGATAAGATTCTCCCTAATCTGATCTGATGGTCATTCAAGTGGAGATTTTGATTTCAAAACTGCAAGAAGTGAGTTTTCACATCCTTTGCATAGATACTGGATTCTGGTCATATTTGATCAGGTCTGATTCTTTTGGAAATGACGTAAAATGTTTGTCTGCTCAATCGACCAAAAATTGACACAGCAATATGTACGCCCGTGGCGATCTGAAATTGTATGATTTCAGACTAAACACGAACAAGATTTGCCAAAAGGATACCCCAGTCTCCTGCCCCAGCCACCACTGATTCAGGTTCTTTGAATCAGACCGATCTCTTTGCTTATATGCAGGTAGTTGCTTGGTATCTGATCCCTGGGCCCCCGTGTATTACCGGGTTGTTTCACCCACTTAGACCATCTTAGAATCATCTGAAATCACATCAAATTAAAAAAAAGGAAATGGTACAGTAGATGACTCGGCCGATGACCCTATGGAGTATACAATCAGATAGTGATTGGTCCATTAATGACCCATTGGTCCATTCACAGTTGGATGCCAGGGGTCCCATCGGTGTGCATTCGGTCGCGCAAATACGGGTGTGTCTTTTGTCACGTCAGAACAAACAAAATACAGTGGTGAGTTTGCCAGAAAAACAGCCGATATACTATCTGATATACATTATAAAACCAATGCAAATTGCAGGCAATGAATGGTATGACCAACAAAATGCTGGATAAAACATGATAAAACTCAGTCATAGGTTTATCTCTATCCCATTCCAAATGGGATGATCACCTGAAAGTCATTTAGTGTCAGGGAGTTGAATATTTTCTTGCTGGCAGCAACCAACCAGATGTTTGACGAAGATACTAAACGTTTGGGTTTTGTAGCGGGTTTTGTTTGTGGGGATTTAATTGGGGGAAGGGAATCCAGTTGGAACGAGTTGGGGGAGGTGCCTCGTTTTTACACCAGACGATGACGATGGCGATGGGGATGATTATGATGACGATGGCGATAGCAATGATGATGATGATGATGATGATGATGATGATGATGATGATGATGACGATGATGATGATGATGATGATCATCATGATCATGATCATGATCATGATCATTGATTTTTGAACCTATAGATTGCAAGTGCCACAGGATTTCACGGAAACTTTGATCTCTGTGCCGAGAGGGTTTAATCTGCATCCCCGTTCGACTCACATCTACATTCTACCACTGTGAGGGGAAGGGTCATGTGACTCATGAGCATAGCATAGTGTCCTGCAGATTTTTCCTTCAATCATGTCTGGGAGTTTCGGAATGCACCAGAATGACGATCTTCTGTGAGGTGAAAGCACTTTTTCAAGAGATCGCAATCATTTTTGTGCCGCAGAACAGCGCCTGGGCTGAACTCAGCGGCCTTCTTTTGTGGTTGTAAAAGGGTGGAGTTGCTCAGCATCGATTTCTTGTCAAGTCCAAGAGCTGGCTTTTTCCTTTGATGCATGGGACATAAGCATCAAACTGCAGTTCCAATTGCTAATTATAAACTTATGGATACTTGTGGATACTTATGGATACTTATATGGCTTGTAACCATGGTGTGATACCGTGTTATAGCCACACAATTCCCATGAACTGCACTATTGCATCTCTCTCACAATCAAAATGGAACATCCGCATGATATTCCCAGATAATAACCAAAATAGGAATTACCAATCAGGAGCTCTCTATTATTGCACTCTATTATTGCTCCTGAACAATCAAATTGGTAATATTATCCTGGAGCACTACTTGTAACATCTCTAAACCAGAAGAAACATCGAACTCCGGAACTCGATTCAGCCATCGACGGATCTGTGCCACTTTCGCCAATTTTGCAATGAAGAACTCACTTCAAATCACCTGTGGTTGCTGCAACAAGAATGAGCTGAAAACTCCCCATGTTCCACAGTTTAAAGAAGTACAGTGTCAACTGTTTAACCCACATTTTCATGGGGTTTGAACGATGATTTTCCTATTGATCATTGCCATTTTGGACTCCATGTTAATTGTGGAGTGTAAATTCCAGTCGCCTTCACAATCCTCAAAGATCGAAGCCTTTTTGTTGATCCAGGGGTGTCTTTAACAGCTGGTTTTCACATTTTTTCACTCTCTCCCACATTAGTGAACTAAACATTCATAGATCAATGAAATCCTACCATTGAATTCCGTAAAATCATGATATTTCATAACTGGCACCACTATGAAATCAAGGGTCGTGATTTTTGGTCAACCATTCCAGGCGCCTCCACAATCGAAGATTTGGAGTTGCGTGCCAATAAGACGGCGGCGCGTCTGCTGGTGCCATTGCTGCCCATGACCCAGAAGATCCAGCGGCTTAGTCACTTGGTTTTTGAAGGTGAAGACGTGAGAATTCACCCAAAAATGGTGAGTTTTGTTCGATGGAAAATGAGGTTTGTTCATGGAAAATGTGTTTTTTTTCATGGGAAATGATTACTTTTCCATTGAATATTGTGATTTAAGCATCAAACATGGGGGAAATCAATGAAAGACATGGAAGATAATGTGAAGGTTGCCTTCAGAATGGTCCATGAATTTCTGATGTCTTTTTGCAGTTTTTTTTTATCAAGAAAGGTGGAGATTGAGCACAGCAGAACTCATAGAAGCAAGAGGGGAGCAAACATATGCTAGTTCTATCATGTTCTTTTGATCTGGAAATACCCCAGCGAGCATAAAAGGACCCAATTGGATAGTTTTTTTTGCGATGTTCATTCAGCCCCTATGACACTATGAACCATCCCGGTTTAACTGGCGCTGAAGTTTTGGTGGCCACATCAGCCTGCTTTCCATGTGCCATTCACTTTGGACTCCTGCAGGAGTTGAGGGGAAATCACAGGAAAGCCTAGCTCAGGGGGAGCCTGTGGCAGGAATGGTTGAATTCCTATGTAGTCCTATTTTGCCGGCTGAGATCTCATGTTTCGGTGGAAGAACTCGCTATAAGTAGTGCTGAGATGTGCTGAGTGCTTCGATCCAAGACAAATGGTTGGAATCCGCCATTTTTCTCCTCCAAAAGCACCAAGCAGATTTTCGCCCATCGCTACAGACCCAACAAGCCATCGATCGCTTCACCTGTCCAGGTACCACACAGTCTATGATGTCTGGCGATTCGAATCCCAACAAGGTGGAGCCGTGTGAATCTTGGCAAACCACACATTTGACAGTTGTTTTTTTCCATGTTTTTTCATGTGTTTTTTCCATCTTGCTTTGAATGTTTTCTTGAGGTATTTTTTCCATCAACAATAGGGATTTGATGGGGGTTAGTGAAGATATAATGGGATATATAATCACTACCTGTCTTTGAGTGAATATGTGCATGATTGTTGTTGGATGGCGCTTCCATTTTTTTCGGGAGGAACGGTGAATCAACTTTGTTTTTGTTGAATGAACCTTCGGGAGTTCAAGCCAAGTGAAGGTTGGGGGGTTAAGAGCAGCACTATTCGATTTATGGTCAAAGAAGTTTTGTCGAGACATTGCGAGTCGTGTTTTTTTTTTCAAAAGCTGCGATTCAGAAGAAGAGAGTAGAAAAGAAACGATATTATTAGAGTTGTTTTTTTCAGTAGCCTCGCTTAAGAAGAGTAGAGCAGCCAAGAGTAGGTAGGACTACAGTAGAACTCAGTAGAGTGGAGAATCAGTTGACTTGAAGGAATTTCACTGGAAACCATCCTTTCTTCCATATTCTTCGGGGTGTGGCTGTGTTAGAAAATCACGTGAGGAACTTGTCCATCGTTTCGTGGTCCCTTTTCAAGCAGTTGCGGCTCGGTTGTGGTGGGATTGCGAGCTCGAGCCGTTGTTTCAGGGATTTTTTGAATATGTTAAAACCACTAGTCCTTAGAAAATCTGGCAGTCTTATAGAGATTTCAGACTTTGCTGTACTTTCCTAATACATATATATATATATATATAGTCTAGACGAATGATAGTGTCCTCACTGTGATGTCACTGGAATGATGGCTAGTAAGGGTAACTATCCCAAACTAGCCTTGTTTCAGTCTAGGGACTTGGTTTAATTTATCTGGATTTGTGATTTGTTGGTCTCTGAGTGGAATATTTTCCATGGCAACTTGGAAAACCCAAAGCCAACAGCCATCGCCAATGACAGACACAACATCCCCCATCGGAGGGTGGGCCCATCAGCACCTCTGCCCATGTCTGAAAGTGAGAAATCAAAATCCAAAAGTCCCTGGCCCCAAGGCAAGGCAAAGCCCCCCCCGATCACTACTTACCGACCCCTAGTTAATTTACTTTTTTTTTTGCTTGCAGGTAATTTTTGCTTGCAGGTAAAAGAAAGGGGTGTCTTCAGAATGGCAAGCCCTCAGTACGCAACCATGAATTTTTTTAGTTACAGTACCCCAAATGACCCATTCCCACACGCTTTCCATGCCACTCTCACAACATTTCCCAGGAATTAAAGAAGTGTATGAGATGCGACTGTGGGAATTGGGAAATGTCACCAAGCCATTGCCTCCTTGCCTGCCTGAAAAATCACAGAGTGATCCAGCCACGTGCTGTAATCCCAGATATCCCAGTGTTATATTTATAAAAACAGATATGAAATGATGTGAATGTAAATACCCATTTCAATCAATTTCAAATGGGGAATCAGCAAGATGTTCTACAGTGGGATCAACCAAGCTAGCTCTTTCGAACTGGGAGCAAGACCTATGCATTGTACCTCCGAAAGTCTCAATAGGTTGAATTAAGGGAAGCGTGTCTGGAAACCAAGTTTGTGGGGAGTTCTGTAGCCGAAAACTGCAAAATTATTGGACACATCAATGGGGTTGCTAATTTTCCAGATTTTGTTCTGGTCAAACATATCAATATGTATATTTGTTAACTCCAATTTTCTAGGTTAAAGTCTCAATAATGTTGGTTGAATTCCCATTTCAGTTGGTTTTCCCGCGCCGGCTGCTTTGTTGCTTATCCCTACTTGCATGTGTGAACTCGTTAAGTCTATGCTAAACTCTAATAGTCCCGAAATGTCATTGCTATATGTTTTTGTTTACTATTGCTGCTGTTTTAAATCTAAATTTGCTACTTAAACTCCAAAAATGTTAGTACATGTTCATTTTCCCACTTTAACTGGTTAGTACCTGTTATAAGCCATTTATGATTGGGAGAACCCACTCCAATTGTTTGATGTGGCCAAGTTGTGTCCGGGGACCTGTCGCGTTCCGTGCGGACCACAGCGCGTTCCGTAAGGTGGATGTCGAAACCCTCTCGCAGGGCTTTAGAGATCCATTAGACGACCAGGACCAGGCGCATTTTTACATCACAAGAATGGATGAAGATGTTGAAAATCTTACTGGTGCTTAGTAGGGAATGGGGTTTCATGACCTATAATAACCATGAATAATCATCCCATTCTCCCATTCCCTACTTACTAAGCACCAGTAAGAAATTTACGTTGTTCATGATGGAAATAAGATGGGCATCATATTGGGATCATGGGATTCATAATACCCTCTGGTAAACTAACATAGCTATCGAAAAGGACCATTTATAGTGGATTTTTCCCATGAAAAATGGTGATTTTCAATAGCTATGTTAGTTTACCAGAGGATATATGCTGGGATGAATGTGATGTAATAGGATATGTTGGGATAGTAGTAGGACAATTTGCTAGAATCCACTGATGTTAGTAAAGTATTTGTGGGGTTTCCCATGAATGTGGGATCCACCCAATGCCATCAGCACCTCCCCCAGGTCACCACCAGTCATGGTAGGTTTATGGCATTGGGTTTTCCACTGTACTCAACGTTCATCCATTGGAGACTGTCATTTTATGAAACTGATGGATAACATGGAAACTGCTGAAAAATGTCAAGGAAACAGAAAACCTTCTGATGGACATTTTGAAGCGGACACTTTGAGGCTGTCAGCTGGTTTCACACCTCCTTACACGAACAAAATTGGGGGTTGACAAAGCAAAATAATGGTTGATGGACGAGATGGTAATTTTCGACCTGATAAAACTAGCGAGTTTCAGCAACATGATAACTAACTTTAATGAAGCTCTTGCACACCTTGCAGTGGTGATGTCATTGGCCGGATTTGGTGCTTGAAAGATGCAGCAAAGAAACGTGCCAATGCAAGTGACCAAAATACCAAAATGGGCGGGGTTACAGACCATCAGCGAGGGTGGGAAAGGATCAGATGACTTAGGGACATCTCTTTTTCATGGTGGACGTATACTGCCTCTGGTAATTTAACATAGCTATGGAAAATTGTTCATTTATAGATGCGTTAAGTTAGAAACTGTGGTTTTCCACGTCTATGTTAAATTACCAGAGGATAACATTGCATACATTTGCTGCGTCTTTCCATCCCTGGCATGCTGTCAAGCAAATTGATGACTACATTTTGGGATAAGTGGACGTTCTTTTTGTAGCTATGAAGATAACACATGTTGCTAAATGTTAGATGTTTGATACCTAGATATACCTAGGGTATCTCCATGTATCACCCCAAAAAAAACTGTATATAATTAGGACAATTTTCCAGCTTGCCCTTTTTTCCCAACATATCCTTACCCAAAGATATCATTGTCCTACATTGTTCCACTTGCCAGGATTGCTTTGATGCCGCTGGCTCGGAGGTTGAGGTCGCCTTTTGATGTCGCTGGCAGGTTTCAGTGCCGGGACGCTCCAGGGCGCTGCGCCCAGGCCGCAAAGTGACAGTGTTTTTTAATCAACAGATTTGACCAAAAAAATCCAAGTTGGAAATCAGAGTGTCCGACGCTCCTGGAATTTACAGTTTCTGACCAAGTTGACTGAAACGTACTAAGACAATTTTGAAAACCTTCAGGGATGATTTCAATATTGAAAACAATTGCTCGCCCAAGAGGTTTGAATTGGTTTTGAAAAAAAAAATCCAAATTAAGCTTTGAGATGGCGATGTTTACTTTTCTGCCAATGCTCCAGTCCCAGGGACTTGGTATGACCTGGTTCATGGGAATAAAACGGGGAATAGATATAGTAGATAGAAGTAGCCATCAAAAAGGTGTAAAAGGGAATTCCAACTAAAATTGTGTTGTATCATACCTTTCTATCTTTCGGTGGTTCCTATGTGCATTATATACGTATATACATGTATATATATATATAGGTTGCACATATATATATATATTTATATATATATATATCGACATATTGTCTGACTATATACACAAATGTTTTTTTTGTATACGTAATGTTTGTCTTCAACCCTTGAGAAAATCCATCGGCAAAACTTGGTGCTGGCTCTGGAAGTCCGGCCCTGGTCGAAGTTGCACCTTTGGCCCTGCATGGCTTGCGTGCAAGGGCTTGAAGCTTCCCATCATCCTAGGTGGAGTTTTAGGGATTTCATGCGATTTAATGGCATATGGCCTTAGGATATTAGAGATTTCAAAGGATTTCATGGGATAGAACGAGATACAACTCTAATGGGCTCATCTGAATTGACCGGATATCAGCACCAAACATATGGATTTAAGCAATAAGAATGATGGTATAAGTTGACACAATGGAGGTGTAGTGGGGATATATTTGGGTGAAATTTATCACGACGGAACCCGTCGCGATGTCCGTGTGAGTGATGCCTACCAACGGGAATCATCCGCAAATGGCCGAAGTCTTGAGGTTGGTGATTAAGATCTACCCAGTTCATCTCCAACATGTCTAATGTCCAACCTGGATCGGTCATGAATCGCGGATTCAAATGCCCGCAACACAATTTGGGTCGGGCCGGGTACAACATGATACTATCACTATCAACCAAACCCAGGGTTGGGGGGTGTTGCTTAGTTGGGTAATGTAACCCCTGGATTAAGACCAGTCGATAGGTCTATTGAGGGGGTCTGGTCTACCGTACGAAGAGCACTTTATCACTCTTTTGAGGTGGGACCCCTATTGATTTGGCAGGTTATTGAATCTGGGGTTGGCGTTTTTGATTTCGTTGAGTATGGTTGATTCTGGTCCTCAAATGGACATGCATCTGCATCTTGGCGATACAGATGTGTACAGCAAACACATGACAGTCATGGAATTGGCTCACATGACAAATGGTTGAGATCTAAAACTGGGTATCCCATGGTATCCCATTTTGGGGCCGTAGCGGCAACAGTCCATGAGCAACCAGCCATGCAGCCGGTTCCGGTTTTCCTGGAATCTGGCCGTGCACTCGCTCCGACCGCAGTTGCCACGTCAACTTTCAAGCTTTTTTGTAGTGCAGGGTGGTGAGACTGACGTCAAAATCTACATGATGGTGATAGGATTGCCGGGATTAGCCCTTGAAATGACCAAATTTCAGCATAGTTCAGGCTCTGCAAGGTCTTTGATGGTTCTGCCTGCAAATATCTGCACATATCAATACTAGTTGTATCACAGGCAACTCCCTCTTGATATATTAGTAGAATAAATTTATAGAAAACAAGCTGTCTTTGCATACTCTGTAACATCATGGAACTCTTGTTGAATGGGGGTTGCATGTTTTTTAATCAAGCCAATGGGAAAACCACTGCTCAAGTGGCTGCTTTCCCATACTGTCAGTACATTTTTGTCTCAATCTCGGGACTTCTCATCGATAAGAGGAAGTGGTTACCATAGCACTGATCTGCATCTCGATGGCGTCGGTCTCTAAAAACTATGCTACCAGGGAGAGAGTGTAAGTCAGTGTAAGCCTTAAATCATGGAGTTGGCCCAAAAGTGAAGTCATTCTTCCCAAGAGTGGGACGGCGTTTGCAGCTAAAGTCTGTGTAGGTTGGTTTCAGCATTTTTCACGTTTTGCTTTAAGTTTTAGCCAAACGAATATCTCCATCATCTTCATCATCTTAACAATACTTAATAATTCAATAATTCATTGAACATATGGTAAATTGTAGATATATGGTACTATTGTCGCTAATAACTTAATTGATGGGCTTTATAAACCAGCAATCATTTCACTCAGGGGCACCATTTTGCAGGAATGTTTGATATCTCAGTACTTATAGTCATCGCTTTTTTCGCTGGTAATAATCTAAGGTAGCCCAAGATGTATCCAGGTTTAGACGAATCTATCTCTAGGTGAAATGCTTTTCGCGCAGCTGTGGAGCTTGCAGAATTGCAAGTCTCCACGTGTTACTGCGCCGCAACCCACTGAGCCACTGGATGTTCGTAGCTAGATTCTGTGCAAAAGTGCGAGGCGGTGATTGATACACGGATATGATATATTATAAACATAAATTATGAACCTCATATTGATTTATATGAGTTTATATGTATATTTCCATATGTAAAACTTCGCATACATCTTCAACATGTGTATGATCTACTGTACATACAGTGATACAATATTTAATCTAGTCCCCTGCAAAAAAGGCCGTTTGTTTTTTGCAAAGTATTCTTAAGGTCTGCCACATGGAGGGTATGCAAACCCGTTTTGCCGTTCGGAATAATTCAACCAACAGATTGGAAGCTCAAGTACTCATTTGTTTTTTTGGGGATCGTTTAGAACTCTATGTTTGACTCATGTTCGACATTACTTGACCCCCTCAAAATGCAGAATGTAAAAAAGGGATATGGTGACCTCTGTGTGTATATTACATGTATATATACACAACAAGTTAACATTTTCAGTGGCCATTGATCTGGGACTGGTGTCATGGGGGCATGTGTCCAGCGAAAAAAAGGTTTGAAACCTCACAGAAGAAGACGTTTTCTACGGACGGATATTGAAATTGTCTGAACATGGGGTATACCCTACTGAGTGCTGTTCAAAACCCGGGTTGGTTGATGATTATAGGCAATTATATTCGACATATATTCGACATATACTCGACATATATTGACGAAAATAATGAGGAATCGGAATATCACTATCCGGTGAATCGCTATTGTTTTAAATGATGATCCGCCATTGGATCTAGGGGTACCTATTCTCAAAGAAACATCCGTATCGACCCATTGTTCTGGACAGCGAAAATCAAGGCCTCGACCAGATCAATGATTCTTACAAGATCTTGCAAGGGGGAAGCTCCCAGAAATGGCTTGAAATCTAATGTTTGTTTGTGGATCATCCAGCTTCTGGGTTGTTTGATACGGGATGGTGCAACAGCTCATGAATTCCAATGTTCGGGGGAAATCAATTTCAATCATCAGCTACTCCAACAACGCATGGCTGCTGGCTGATAATATCCCTTTTTATGTGCCTGTGTCAACAGTAGCTTGATTTCTTCTCCTTTGAACATCGTAAGTTCTGCTAATTCATAGTTAAGAGTATCCCAATTTCAAGCCCTGATTTCAATAAAAACTAGGTCACATAGATGTGGGAAAAATGCCCGGAACCAGCTTGTGTCATGTCCATTTTGGAGGGTCTCCTGGGGCAGATTAGAGCCATCGCTGTGGGAAGCGTACACCTTGTGTATATATATATATATAATATAGAATGTATATATTTCACATATATATATATATATTGCCTCTTGGGGAAATGTTCGAGTCTGCAGGTACTGTCTAACCACCATTTAATCTACAAGTGACACGGATGTATAAGTATAGTAATACTATCTCCACTGCTCAAAACTAATGGATCTAGAAAATCCACAATGTCTAAAAAACCATTTCCTATAGACTTACTGGTGCTTAGCAGGGAATCAAGGAATGGATGGGAATGGGATGATTATTGATGGTTTATTATAGGTCAGCAACCCTCATTCCCTACGTTTCGCACCAGTAAGTAGAGAAGCCACGCATGTTACCTATTCTATTTCGTATCGATGAATCCTTCAGTGAAGCCACGCGAACTCTCCAGAGGACGGCTCGGGCGCGGTGAAGTTCAGCGATTCAGGTCGCCCCGGCCCCGGCCGGGCTTCAACGATTCAGGTTCAACCTGCTCCAAGTGACCGATGAACTTATGAAGTGACGCACCACAACCTTAGCAACTTCAAAATGGACCTTCACCAGAGATCCATGGATTATGGTCATGATTTTGGAAAGCATCCCCAAATGCTCAAGAATTTTCTCGGATTTCGATGAAGATGAGCAAACTTAAAGAACAAACCACGGTGGTTCCAGCAAAAATACGGTGGTTTCGCTGAGACTAAGGGGATTTTTTAGAAGTAAAAGGGAGGGGGGGTGAAGCGAACATGGGCCATCACAAATACCCTCTGGTAATCAAACATGGCAATGGAAAATCCACCATTTATAGATGATTTTCTCATTAAAACCTCTATCTATAGGGGATTTCCAATTGCCACGTTTGATTACCGGAGGGTACATTCAAATACCTTGTTTGATTGGTTGATTACGGGAGTCATACTAAATGGTCTATTGGTGGATATTGTAACCTGTAACAGGGGTACCAGCTTACCAATCAAGACTATGGGATGGGAAAACGGGCTATTTTTTCACGGAGTGAACAAATACCCGTTTGTTGTTTTATATGTATATATAATTAAAGTTTTATGAAGTTTTGGTGATCATCAGCATTTGCTTGTGGGTTTATGGTTTTATCTCTATTGTTGATCTAGATACCTTTGATTTTTTCAGGCGCCGCAGAACTTTCACAGATTTTCGGATGATCATCTATCCAGTTTCAGAGGTGTACACCCCAACATGGAGTTATGAGCGTTCACTAAAAACCTGGGTTTTTTGACAGGATTGTCTCAAATTTTGCAACATTCCATGGTTTATCATGATTGTCTCATAGAAATTGCAAATTTGGGACATGATTCATAGATCATCCTATTTTGAGAAGACCAAATATTGAATGATGTCCAATGCAGAGGCACCATGACATGTGGTTCATCCTGAGAAAACGCTTCATGTTCTGGAGCACGGTTGCGATTTCAAGTGCCGTTATCTCGAGAAGAGAGACCATGGCTCAAAACGGAGAAACGACCGGCCAAGTTTAATGGATGAACGGTGTCGTTGAATATGCATGGGATTAGCAATGGATTAGCTGATATTAGTTAATAGTTAAACAAATTTGTTATCAATGGCCCGATTCACAACAATAGTGATCATAGTTAATAGTGAGCATGAACATTTCAAAGCTTGGGTAGCGGCAGGTGAATTGAGATGAGATTCTCTAGGTGATGAATGATATTCGTTATATCTAGTCTATCCTATGCTATTATATTCTATTGTATCATATCGTATCCTACTTTAGTCTAGTCTTGTCTAGTTTTGTCTATGCTATTCTATCCTACTCTATCCTATTCTATTATCATATATTATATCGTAGATCATAGATCTCATATCATAGATCAGTTATATCATTTATCAACAATCATAGATCATATCAGATTTTATAATCTTACATTATATATAATGCTACATTGCAGTACATTGTATTACATTCTATAACATTGCATGATGTTCGAATATGTTTTTTGTTCATATATCATAGTGTGCTGTGCTATCACATTTCATACCATTTTTTGTTTTGTGGTTTCTTGTATAGTATAATGATTTAGTCGATGTTGCTAGATTCTATCGGATTGTATCACATCATGTTACATCACATAGTATTATATAATATACTTGTTGATGTCTTTGAAGCTTCCTACAGAAATTCTAAGCAGCATCAACAGGCATATTTCTGATAATGTTGAGAATCTGTGGTGCTTAGTGTCTTAAGTCATACCTAAAAAAGTCCATCCCTAGCCTCCCCGCTGGTCCTTGTTGCTATGATGAGCGATTCTCTACAGGGCTTGGTGCATCACCGTGATTTCTTCCTCTCCACACTGAATTGGACATCACCAGCGATTTCAGGTCAGCTTAGTGACGCATGAAAATCATGTGAGAAAGCCAGAAACCATCAGAAACCATTTCATGATCATATTTCTATAATATCCAATTCTTGCTGATAGAAATAGCTATAGAATAATTTTCTATGATTGTTTCCAATAGTCCGTTGATAAGCCCAAGAATTTCATCAACCTCATAAGTGTGGATGGTTTATTGAGTATTGTCTGGTCGCCCGATTTTGGGATGGTGAAACAGGTGAAGTAGAGATCGGGGGTTGCCTAAAGATCACGACGTTGAACCATTTTTTTGAGCATGAGAATCTATTCGAAAACACACAAGAAATAAATGCCAGGGCCATAGTGTTTGTGAACTTCCATCGAGTCATACTGGATCGGGTTAAGGCAAAATTTACAGCAAGGCCCTATAGTTCAAGGGAACATCCATGGTTTCCTGTACATGTTCGTTGAACCAATGCAGTGAAGTCATTGGATGCCATGTTTTTACGTGACACTCCAGGTGTTCCTCCAGGTGTTGGGGTAGCATCCCCCACCAACTAATGGAGAACTTGAGGCTTCTTCTGAGTTCATCTGGGTCAAAAAATGGTGTACCCTCAAGAATGGTGTACCCTCAAAAATTCAAGGGTTTATGATATAGTTCAGTTCCAGTGCGACGTGGATGATACAACCATAATGATCGTAAAGAGTCATATCCCAGATTATGGAACGTGGTAGTTAAAAAAAGCCTGCATTTAGTTTCGTGATCCCAGCGAAAGAACCTCCATGGCTTTTGGATTTTCCATTCAGAAAAATCCGATGACGAAGATAGCAGAAGGTATAGCCAAATATCCAATCGGAATACTAGGCTAGTATACCTATGTATACCCAATTATAAACCCAACAGCAGCTACAAATCGATCGAGAGGAAGTTCACGTGCAGACAAAAAATCCTCCCGAAAAAATGGTGTCCGGCGTTGGAGGTGGCAACGGTGAAGAAATACGATCACTATTTAATTGGTTGGGAATTGTCCAACTTTATGCTTGATACGGAAACTCGTATTGAGACCAGAACTATATTCAAACATATTCGATATAATCATTTCATATTTCTCTTATCAAACATATAGTATGTACACATATTTCCTAATTATATTGAAATCACAAGTGGTAAACGTGTAATGTTTCAATCCAGGGTGTGCGAAGTTGTTCACGTGGAGAGGTGGCAGGATCATGGCGCAAAGGGTCTTAGCGACCGGCACATGGATTCATGGTCAGTGAAACATGATTAAACAAAATTGTCTCATAATAACAAATAAGCAATTAATAGTAGTAGATTGATGTATCAATTGAAGCAAGATTTTAAATAGATCAATTGTTTGATCTACATTATCACAGATCAACTGTACCACTCAAGATTATACGCTTGTGCGTGCAGGGTATGAAATGTAGACTAACCCAAGGATATTGTAAGCAGATGTTCCTGGGTTCCCAAGGAGCAGGAAGTGCTTCCAGGTTTTGATGGTGAGACACTTTCATGTTGTAGTTGATATCCCAAGGTGTAGCTCCTTTCATGTTGCATGTTGTATGATCCGGTTGGTGGTTTGACATGTTTTGAATATTGTCCATCCAACAAATAGGATAATGATCATGAATGATCTGAAACAATGACTCTCCCATGTTTTTTCAGATTTTTCAAGGTCGAAGCTACCAGATAGTCCTGTTTTATCATGTCTTGTCCAAAAGATTTGGTGAGATCAGCGATCAGCCAAGCAACCCCGGTGGCCCCAGGAGATTTTCGCTTTGTTGGATCGGGTGCGGGACGCACGTTTCCGAGGGTTTCCCAGTGGTTTCCCAGTGGTTTCCCAGTGGTTTCCCAGTGGTTTCCCAAAATGCCCAAAAAATAAGAAAGGGACCATCTTGGGGACCCCTGAAACAGGTTCAATGTTGAATTTACAAGGTTCTAAAGAACCACCTAGTATATACAAAGACACAATAAGACCAGATTATACCGATCAACAAGCAGGGACGTTGCGATTTTAGTGAGATTTCACACAATTAATTGTCAATTGGTGGGCGAGTTTCGAGCATTGATGAGATTTCGTGCTACTTGCAATTGTAGACGAGAGATCACCAATTTGTTTGGGGATGGGTTGAAGCCAGCAACCACCATGTAGTTGTATAATATTCTAAAAGTGTGATTATCCATTTACTTTACATAACCTAAGTAAATATACATATATATATATATAATTATATATACACATATATTACTATTATTGATATTGTTATTATTACTATTATTATATACTATACTAATAAACCAGTGGATACAAGTTGGATTTGAAGGCGATGAGGACATTGAAGACCCACAGGACCTACAGTCAGCATTTCAGAGAGTCTCCAAAAGCACTCTGGCCAGCATTTTAAGTCCTGCAATTTTGATAGGAGCATGGAGTGTGAATTCTTATGTGGGTAGAGCCAACAACAATAATGTGGGTAAAACAATAATAAACCACCCATTTTGGAATGGTTTATACCACCTATTTATGGTGATTTGGGGGTTGGTTTATTATTGTTTTACCCACAATTCTGCGGATATCACCAGGCATGAACCTCCCATGAGGTGTTCCGAAAACCCCATGGGATCAGCATTGTTGGAAGGCAAATCCCAATCAATGGAGGTGTATAGCCGGAGAAACGGTTTCAAAAATGGATGCTTCTGGGGTATAAATGGAGATGTAAGGGATACTTCCGGATGAATTGGAATGACCTCACGTCGTTTTCCGTCTCTGGAATGATGATTCGGATTAGGGGAATCATCCCCGAATGGCCTTATAATAGTGCGCCGTGCGGACATAATTCACTGACGTTTCTTGGGACTTTCTTCGCTCACAACAGGTGTTCCATCTTCGCCAGCTGGCAGGGGTGGGGCACTTCTCTCATCAAGCAAATAGCTATTTGAATTCTTCGAATTCAGCCAGATTCTTGTTTTTTTCCTTGGTTAATCCCAACTTGTGTTGATCAAAACGCCCATTTTATATCCATGAAGGTTGCGTTCAAAAACTGCACCTCGCACCCCTCAACGATTGCATTGATCGCTTCGGATCAAGGTCATCTGCCTGTGCCATCAACGTGCCATCTACCATGGCCCCGCCACCGAACTTTCTCGATGGCTTGAGAGGCATGGGATTCATCGGGACTTCCCGTACGGAATGGAGGTTTCCGAAGTGGGAGTATGGGAATACAAAGTTCCATGAACATCACTGTGTCACTAGGAAGATCTGAGAGATCTTTGGGGAATACTCAAGATGAATATGCAACATACTATATATATCTATTAATATCTACCATTGTTATATTATATGATATTATATGTATAACATATAATTAGGAACTAAAGATTCGAAAGCCAGGTTTGGGGTAGTTCACATGGTCCAAGTCAAATCTGGCTGGTGGTGTCAATTGTGGCAATTCCGGATGATGAGCCAACTGTAGCAGTGAAAAAAACCCTATTGGAAAAACTAGAATAAGTGATTATCACCAAAAAGATAGAAGAGTGAGTTGTCACTATTTTAGTGGACAAGTTGTTCTAGGCTAGGGGATTTTCCCATCAAACCTCCATTTATAGGGGATTTCCAATTGCCACGTTCGATTACCAGAGGGTAAATCATCAGAAATTCAAGGGTTGATCGTCTCTTTGGGGATCCCACCCCCTCCCGTCGCGCTAGGTCGGGTCGCACGGTTCCGCGGGACTACAATCCTGCCGACTATGTGCCAGCCCTCAAAGTCGAGCGAGTTTTCTGGGGGGATTCAATGGTGCACTTGGAAGATCAGGCCATTTAGTAATGTGGGATTTTCACCCAGCCATAAACCTACCATGACTGGGGATGGAGGGGAGTACCACCCATAAAAGTGGTGGACTCACTATTGGGTTCATGGCTATAATAGCTAGCAAGTTAACAGCCATTTTTAACCGGAATGAGGCACTTGGGGGATGTCCTAAACAGGATTTGAAAGTTATTACTGTAACCACATACGATTCGTGGGATGGATCCTCCAAGCAGTGAGGTTTCAAACCATGGAGATATCAGCTGACCATATCAGCTGACCAATGGGTTCTTGGAGGCATCCCAGAAATCGTGAGCGATTCAGAACCCATATCAACCCCAATAGCTTGCTGAGGCTTATCCCCTAGAATCCCTTTTTAAGTGGATCAGTGGGCTGTAATATGGTTATCAGTCAGGAACTGAGATGTACATCCAAGATCATCCAAAATCATCCAACTAGGTGTGGGAATGGTATGATGTAGACTAGTCAATCCAGTGGGATATGATACGACATGACCAATGACAAGCAATTATTGATGGGCTTTACCTTGGTAGAATATCTCCAGTGAATGTATGAGTTGGAACATCAAATCAACATCTGTGTGTTTTCACACTGTTTACACAGGTCTTAAAAGATGTTTCCAACCATTCAGGGCATTTGGAAACTATTTTTTTCGACATTTAAGACTACGACTTCAACCCTGGGCCAATAACCTTCAATATATACAATTATACATATATACATAAATAGGGAGGGGTCACCCAAATAGTGATGACGAATGATGATGAACCAATTCGAAGTTGTAACCTCCCCCATATATACATCAACTGGGGGTTTCTCAATCCCGGGCTGGCTGGTACTGAGATGGATTCCTAAGTGATCTCTGCAGTATTTAACCATTTATATACTACGGTAAGAATCCATCTGGACTATGTAAACAAAAGAAACAAATTCTAGCTTCCCTGGTTGGTGCTTTCTATTTTTTCCAACCATATATATAATTTAATGTCATAAAATATCGAAACTGGGGATGTGTTCATTTTCCCCAAGGAGTTTTCCCATGAAAACTATAGGGGGGTCGCCTTCGCGGCTTCGCCATGGTCCCAGGTGATGTTCCTCATGGAGACTTTGCCAAAGCGCGAGCTGGAATCCTTCGTGGATAAGAGTCGGATTAGTCGCTCGGCGAGCCGAGCCAGGCATTTTTCATGGTGGTTTAACAAGTTTTGTTTCTATTTTTATTTTTGAGAATAGTAAGACTCATGACTAAATTTATGGATGTCCAATGGGATACTCAATATTTTGGAAGGTAGCCTCTGGTAATTTCACGCTTTGCAAACTCAAAATGACTGTTTTTAGTAGGTAAATCATCATGTGTATCATCTAAAAATGGATCATTTTGCAATAGCTATGTTAAATAACGAGAGGGTAATTATAAGAAACATCCAAACAGGACAACGGGTTTTAGGCCACGTCATGTGGGTCTGAAAGTAGGAGATACCCCCCAAAAGTGGTTTGTTTTATGGGGGAACTGAGGCAGAAACCTCAAATTTGGGTGTGCCCTTCAGACGAAACCATATGGGATCCCGGTATGGGATAAAGCATAGATCCCGCAGCCTGGTTGAACGAATCCCGCCTCTTTTTTTAGTGTTGGATCGATGTTTTAATTTTGTATCCCAGACATTCAAGGTCTTAAGAAATCAACTTTCCGCCAGTTGTAGTTTTTTCTGTCGAAAACCTTGGTTGTTATTGTTCTTTTTCATATGTGTGTGTTAATTCTCTGGAAGGTTCTTGGTGGCTCATCCTACTTACTAAGTAAATTATATCCCTAGTATTCCCTGGTTATAAGTGGGACAAGCAGTTGAATCCACTTATAACTGTGGTGAACTAAGCTACTTACGATTCGTGGGATGAACCACCAAGTAGCCACAAAAAAAACTCCATCAACTATAGATACATCTACCATGAACCAAAGTTGACTCAGTAGTCAACAGGTAAACGATAGAATATGATAGAATAACCGTTAATTATGGTTAAGTATGGTCATATCATATCTAGCAACATATAACCTCACAGACCTCATTAACTAGAAGTTGTATGGGATCCAATCGCTGTTCATGATAGGTAACTAGAAGGTTCTTAACCAAAAAAAATAGATTTCTTGGTTCACTATGAACCTGACATATCAACTATAACATAAACCAACGTTCACCCAATAAACACCCCAAGGTTTTTTTCCCTTACCCCGGTCGCCAGTTCATCCCCAAAGGTTGCGACAGCAGCTTTCGTCCCAGTGCGGATGGAGCACCGGTGCCTCAGAGGCTGGTTTTCCCAGGGGGGATCCCCAAAACCGTTGGTTTTAATACTAAAAATGGTCATCCATGACTTGGATGATTTGGGGATAGCTCCACTTTTTTTTTGGAACCTCCATTTTTTTGATGTAGATGTTCTATTGATAAAGTTTTGGTGATGAAGCCGAGATTTTACTGGAGATGGTGATGAGAGCAAGAGAACATTGCTTTAAGCCGTAAGAATTGGGATTGACCCAAGAAACCATGGCGCTCTTGACCTTATAAATCACGGTAGGCCTTGGATATACCTGCCTTACATAAGGTTTTCAAATGTTTTCAATAGTTCCCTGGAATTTGAGGAGCAAGTACTTGAAATGATCCCTGACCGCAGATGATGAACTTCTTGAAGTCATCTTTGAGTTGCCTTCGAAAACGCGTGAACCATCACCGTTCCAACGGCGGTTCAATGTTGCTTCACCCCGGCCAGTTGAAATGACTAGTGGGGTACACAGTGGAAAACCCTAGGATTACCTTGAATGGTTTCAACTACATAGCACCCTCAAACGATTCCTGTTTGGGAAGATGGTCCTGAACAGACTACCGTTTTTGACTTTAGAGCGGTTGAAGGCATCGAACAGCAATGACCTTGACCTTGAAGATATGTAAAGATCCAAACACCAAACGGGCATGGATTTTGGCTGAGTCCTCTTGTGCCTTTGACAATCATTCATGGCAATGTTGGATGTTTGTAACAGCTGTAGCGAAGATATCACCCGAACAAGAAAAGATTCACCGAATCAACCATGGTTGGAGCTGAGGACAGAATTTATTTGTCGGTGTGTGAGTTTGATGTAAGTGGATTAGATACTGTGGTCTGGAATCTTATTTGCAGCACAATAGATTGTGCAAAGCCTACCAGATTTTGTTTGAAAATGGTGGTTCATTACTAGCCATGAATATTTTTCAATCGTAACACATCCCCAGTATATCTATCCCCTGTCCCAGTTTTTTTCTATCACCATCTACCATCATCTACCCTCTGGTAAACTAACATGACTATGGACAATCACCATTTTTCATAGGTAAATCAACTATAGATGGGGCCACTTTCCTAGCTACGTTAGTTTAACAGACTGTATCTATCACCATCCATCTATGGAAACAAAAGAAGTTTTCCAGCACCCAAACTGCTGCAGCCAGGTTGGACCCCTCCAAGATGCGAAAATCCTTCGGGCTCCAGGTCCGGATTTTATGACCACGGTCGGAAGAGGTCTCCAGTTTTCACCAATGGGGGAACTGAATTTGGGAAGGGTTTGAGGATTGTTTTATGGTAAGATATGGTTGATATCGTTTGTTTCTATGATTGATGTAAAGTTGGATTGATGAGATGTGTGGTGAGTTTGTTTCTAGTGGTTTTTGCAGGGACTTTGAGCTATTTGCCAATTACAAAGGCAACCCTCTCTTTCCATGCAGTCTCTAAAATTGAGGGGTTCTTGCAGTGTTCACCAGACCAAAGGTATCGGAATGAATTGCCACAGAAGTCATTCAAATACACCTGCTGTACAAATGGTTTAGTAAAGGCCCGTTTGACGGAATTGCGAAACAGCAACAAGAAAACAAGACCAAGAAGAAGAAGAACAGCAACAACAGTAGCAGCAACAGCGACATCACAAGCACAGCAAGCACGACAAACACAACAATCACAAAAAAACAAAACAAGAGAAGCCAACGAACCCGAATGCAGATCACGCAAAAAGACACATAAACAAACAGGATGAAGAAAGATGGTCACATAAACAAACAACTATAAANGAAGCCAACGAACCCGAATGCAGATCACGCAAAAAGACACATAAACAAACAGGATGAAGAAAGATGGTCACATAAACAAACAACTATAAAGTATAAAAAACCCTGTAGATCACTTGCTGCATACGTCGGCGGGAAGCTCTGCTAGATGTTAAGTGTAGAGTATGGGGTGTGGAGTGTAGAGTGTGGAGTGTGGAGTGTGGGGTGTGGAGTGTGGAGTGTGAAGTGTAAAGTGTGAGGTGTGGAGTGTGGAGTGTAAAGTGTGGAGTGTAAAGTGTAGAGTGTGGAGTGTGGAGTGTGGGGTGTGGAGTGTGGAGTGTGAAGTGTGAAGTGTGGAGTGTGGAGTGTAAAGTGTGGAGTGTGGAGTGTTAAGTGTGAAGTGTGGAGTGTGGAGTGTAGAGTGTGGAGTGTAAAGTGTGGAGTGTGGAGTGTGGGGTGTGAAGTGTGTAGTGAGGAGTGTAAAGTGTGGTGTGGAGTGTGGAGTGTGAAGTGTGGAGTGTGGAGTGCGGAGTGTAAAGCGTAGAGCGTGGGGCATCTCTAGCTGAAACCCCATGTGCTCTGTAATGTGCTCTGAAATGTGTCTGAAATGTGTCTGAAATGTCTCCGGTGTGGCCTTCGCCTTCAGGCTCCATCCAGAGAGCCTNGTGTAAAGTGTGGAGTGTGGAGTGTGGGGTGTGAAGTGTGGAGTGTGAAGTGTGGAGTGTGAAGTGTAGAGTGTGGAGTGTGGAGTGTGGGGTGTGGAGTGTGGAGTGTGAAGTGTAAAGTGTGAAGTGTGGAGTG
>BGPT01003813.1:0-11584 GCA_003297045.1 Symbiodinium sp. clade C Y103
AGAGTGACTGTAAGCCATTGGATGTACAGAACCTGCAAAATCGTTTTCCAAAAACAGTGGATAGCCTAGGCACCCAGTACTTTATCAATATTACAATAAACGATTTTTGTTGGAGAAACCACCGCTTGGAGGAATCCCCCCATGTGGAAACATCACCCAAAGTGCCAAAGAGATTTCACGAAGTTGCAAACTCTTTGATGGCCCTTGCATCTCCACATTCCCTTTCGATATGGCTCACCAAAGCCTGAAGATCCTTCTTCTGTGCCTCTGCTGCGAATCTCGTGTCACCCATAAATGCCTGGACACCAGTGCCGATGCATCCTGAAGCATTGAAGGACGACTTGCCGGAAGCACCCCCGGAATCTCCAGGGAAAAGCTGTTCCGACACAAGGCCCAGTNCCAGTGCCGATGCATCCTGAAGCATTGAAGGACGACTTGCCGGAAGCACCCCCGGAATCTCCAGGGAAAAGCTGTTCCGACACAAGGCCCAGTTGGTGAGGACATTGCGGTGGGACTTGCTGCTCCAAAATGCCTCCAGGGCCAAATCTGCCTCCTTTTCGGACAAAAGCAGAAGTTCTTCGGACTCTGGGAACAGGATCACAGCATCCACGGGTCGTGGTCTGATGGAAGTTCTCCATGGCCAAAATGCGCAGGTGCGGTGGAAAGTGGATTCCCTTCAATGAAACCGTCGAAGCAAAGATTTTGGGCAAAGTGANNTTTGGGCAAAGTGAGCACTTTGCTTGGCAAATCTTTGATGCTCTTTGCACTGGGCAGTTTCGACAGGTCCCAATCTACTTCCGGCACAGGCTTCACGTTTGGCAACTGCTTCTCCACTTCCTTCTCCACTTCCTTTTCTAGCTGTAGTTCTCGCTCGTACCTGCACAAAGAGCAAGAAACATCAAGAAACGCACAAAAAAAATACAACCCTCAGATGTTCATGGATTTGCCATCTTTGTCATCAACTTGCAGGACATATTATAGGTATAACAATGGTATAACTTAAGCATGGTATACCCATGGTATAACCATGTTCCATGTTGGAAACGCCATGGATCTCATCCACTCGGCGTCGCTGGCNTATACCCATGGTATAACCATGTTCCATGTTGGAAACGCCATGGATCTCATCCACTCGGCGTCGCTGGCTCTGCCAGGTGACTCTTCGTCCAGGACGTTGCCCACGACAAACACTCCCGCGCCATACTTCTCGGAGCGATGCCTGCGATCGATCGCATGTCAAGCCATGGANTTTGAGCCATGTCATTTACCCTCCGGTAAACTAACATAGCCTTTGGACATGGTGATTTATAGTGGATTTTCCCATCAAAAATTGTGATTTTCCATAGCTCTGTTAGTTTACCAGAGGGTAACCGAAAATCAGCACAAGAGTTGCTACCATGTATGGATTATGATAATCCGCTAAATATAGGGCAGGTCAATACTCCCTCAAAAAAAACATCAATCAACCATCATTGATCAATGTTCATCAATTCTAGCATCATTTTCATACTTCCTTCTCCATATCATGGTGATTGAACCTTATAACATCTTATAACTTTGAACCGATAGTTGAAAACTCTGTAAAAATCACATGAAACCCATGCCTTTTGGCAATGCGGAACTTGTTGGTGCAGCTTTGGACATCCACGGTTCGGGGGAGAACACCACGGGTTCGGGGGGGAGAACCGAACGGCCAAAGGCGGCAAAATGCTGGGGGTTATGTGTGGGATTTATAGATGATGTATGTGGATTTATAGATGTGGGTTTATAGATGTGGGTTTATAGATGTGGATTTATAGATGTGGATTTATAGATGTGGCTTTATAGATGTGGATTTATAGATGTGGATTTATAGATGATGATATTCAATGTAGTCCTTCTACATTTTGTTTAACTTGTTTCAGCATGTTTTATTTATGCTTCGTAGATCACTTTATCTCTTTTCTCGATGTGCGTCGAACATTTTTCAGATTTTCCTTTGCACATGTTTGAAACATTTCAAGCTTCCATTTTGGATTTTTTAAAACAGATTTTGGCATTTCATTTTGGCCATTTTTTTTGGAGGAAACATAAGCAACAAACAAGCAACAAACCGCACCAATGTCCAAGACAATACATCCAAGTCACATCCACGACATATTCAGACCATAACNTTTTTTGGAGGAAACATAAGCAACAAACAAGCAACAAACCGCACCAATGTCCAAGACAATACATCCAAGTCACATCCACGACATATTCAGACCATAACAACATGTCCAAAAAAGAGATTTAAATATGAAATTTGTAAAAGGTGTGTTTTTCATTTAGGCACACTGAAAGGGTGCGAATAAGCACGCTTATTCACACCCTTAGAATCGATGGTCCTCAATCNAATTTGTAAAAGGTGTGTTTTTCATTTAGGCACACTGAAAGGGTGCGAATAAGCACGCTTATTCACACCCTTAGAATCGATGGTCCTCAATCCAAACTTTCATAGATACACCAGGACCAGCACTCTTGTGGAACACAACGGGGAGACACACAACAAACCGACCGATACCCACATGACTTGGGACTTGTGCACCAAATCANAGGACCAGCACTCTTGTGGAACACAACGGGGAGACACACAACAAACCGACCGATACCCACATGACTTGGGACTTGTGCACCAAATCAGATATAGAACAAGTGTGCACCAATGCAAATAAGAAAACATCATCAAACCAGGGCCCCCATGACTTGGGACTTGTGCGCCCACCCCCAAAGACACCAGCACTCTTGTGGAACACAACGGGTGGAACACAATGGGAAGACATCAGGATGAAAAACAAAATGGTTGGTTATACCGACGGACTGAAAGTTAGAATGCGGCAGTGCACCGCCAAAATTTTTTCGGGTGCACTTAGAATGCCCCCTAAAAGTGGGAAGTTAGAATGCCCCNATACCGACGGACTGAAAGTTAGAATGCGGCAGTGCACCGCCAAAATTTTTTCGGGTGCACTTAGAATGCCCCCTAAAAGTGGGAAGTTAGAATGCCCCCTAGGCCCGCATTCTAACTGTCAGTCTGCCGGTATTTAAAACCATGAATTTTGCGGGTGTTTTCCATATTTGCTGCCCCTCTCATGGCGATTCTTTTGGAAAGCCTCCCCGGGCAAGACCCACAAATTCAAAGCCCAGAAAAAATCTTAACTTAAAGCTACCCTTGGGAGGATTTCCACCCTTCATATCAATTCTCTTCACAAACTATCCGACGTAATTGGTCTTCATTGCTGTTGAAGAGTCGTTTTTCCGGAGAAACATCTCTGCCAGCAAGGCAAATGAAACCAAACATATTTTAGGTTGTACATGCTCCTGCTTTTACACGTCCCATCTGCATATATNTTTTTCCGGAGAAACATCTCTGCCAGCAAGGCAAATGAAACCAAACATATTTTAGGTTGTACATGCTCCTGCTTTTACACGTCCCATCTGCATATATTTACGGCACGGATTTGCCAATTTCCCAATGGTGTGGGCCCCGTGGTGGAAGGTTCGGGAGCCACAGTTAGAATGTCCCCAAAGAACTGTCTTCTAGCTGTAGCAAAGCTTTGTGTCCATGTCCCACCTTGCAGGCTGTTTTGAGAGGGAGCGGTAGTTCGGTTGAATTAAGCGGGATGAANTGTCTTCTAGCTGTAGCAAAGCTTTGTGTCCATGTCCCACCTTGCAGGCTGTTTTGAGAGGGAGCGGTAGTTCGGTTGAATTAAGCGGGATGAAAATTGCCCAGGTGGACACTTACGCAGAAATTTTCAACCACCAGCAACGAAGAGGAACAGGATGACAAAAATGCGCAATCTAAACTTCAACGATTGATGACTAAAATGTGGGTTTGTTGCGCGTTTTCCTGCATTTAGCGCTTTTCCCAGCCTCACAGTTAGAATGCGTTTGTCCAGTGGGCGCTTTGTTCGTACATCCTCTTCTAAAACTTCTACATGCAAAGCTCTGGATGTGAAACAAAAACAACTGAAAATCCTTTGGAAGAACCTGCCTCAAAAATAAAATCCAGCATCTAGTTCAAAAGCTTCATGCTGAAAAGCTTGTTGAAAGGAATCTGGAACAAAAAGGGCAGAATGAAAGCAAGATCCAACTGAAACATCTCAAATTCTCCAGTGAGTCTTCGAAAGAAAATGCCAAATTTAGCTGCCGAAGCTGGGAATCCCAGGTCCAAAGATCCAGCTCAGAAGGCTCATGTCTGACAGCGCAAGTGAAGAACCAATTTCACGGAAAACATGTAGCAACAAAAGCTGGGTGATAAGTGATAGCTAATTGCTGTTGAAGAGCCATTTTTTCCGGAGAAGCATCTCTGCCAGCAAGGCAAATGAAACCAAAATTTGTCAGGTTGTACATGCTCCTGCTTTTACACGNGAGCCATTTTTTCCGGAGAAGCATCTCTGCCAGCAAGGCAAATGAAACCAAAATTTGTCAGGTTGTACATGCTCCTGCTTTTACACGTCCCATCTGCATGTATTTACGGACTTGCCAATTTCCCAATGGTGTGGGCCCCGTGGTGGAAGGTTCGGGAGCCACAGTTAGAATGTCCCCCAAAGAACTGTCTTCTAGCTGTNTTTACGGACTTGCCAATTTCCCAATGGTGTGGGCCCCGTGGTGGAAGGTTCGGGAGCCACAGTTAGAATGTCCCCCAAAGAACTGTCTTCTAGCTGTAGCAAAGCTTTGTGTCCATTTCCCACCTTGCAGGCCGGTTTCAGAATGAGGGGTAGATGGTAGAACGTTTCGGTTGAGTTGAAGAGGCGAAAAGTTGCCCAGGTGGAAACTAACGCAGAGATTTTGACCACCAGCAAAGAAGAGGGATACTAGGATAGAATTTCGCAATCTAAATTTCAACCGTTCATGACTAAAAACGTGGGTTTGTTGCCCGTTTTCCTGCATTTAGCGCTTTTCCCAGCCTCACAGTTAGAATGCGTCTGTCCAGCGGGCACTTTGTTCATACATCCTCTTTTAAAACTTTTACACGTGAAGCTTTTGATGTGAAAACTGACTAGGGGAAATCGTTCGAAAGAGAATTGCAACAGCAGCATGAAAGCAAGATCCAACTGAAACATCTCGAGTTCCCCAATTATTCGAAAGAAATTGCCACATTCAGCTGCCGAAGCTGGGAATCCCAGATCCAGAGATCCAGCTCAGAAGGTTCCTGCTTTGATCCCGCAGGTGAAGAATCAGCTTCGAGGGAAAACATGTAGNGAATCCCAGATCCAGAGATCCAGCTCAGAAGGTTCCTGCTTTGATCCCGCAGGTGAAGAATCAGCTTCGAGGGAAAACATGTAGCAACCAAAGCTGGGTAAAAAGTGATAGCTAATGATTGCTGTTGAAGAGCCATGTTTTTCGGAGAAACAGACGTGGCAACAAGGCAAACGACGCCAAAGATTGCGCAGTTTGTAAAAGCAGTACATGTCCTTTCTGCATATATTTACGGAATTTTACGGACTTGTCAAGTCCCCAATGTTGCGGGCCCCGTGGAAGGCTCGGGAGCCACAGTTAGAATGTCCCCCAAAGAAATGTCTCCCAGCTGTAGCAAAGCTTTGTGTCCATTTCCGGTCTGGCAGGCTGTTTGCAGAGGGAAAGGTAATATGCGTTTCGGATGGATGAAGCGGGATGAAAATTGCCCAGGTGGACACTTACGCAGAGATTTTTGACCACCAGCAACGAAGAGGGATAGGATGACAAAAATGTGCAATCTAAATTTCCAACCATTGATGGCTAAAAACGTGAATTTGTTGCCCGTTTTCCTGCATTTTGCACTTTTCCCGGTGTTACAGTTAGAATGCGTCTGTCCAGTTCATACATCCTCTTCTAAAACTTCTACATGAAAAGCTTTCAATGTGAAAAAATACAATGGGAAATCCTTTGAGAGAACTTGCTTCGAAAAGGAATGCAAAATCTAGTTCAAAAGTTTTATGCTGAAAAGCTTGCTCTGAAAGGAATCTTGAACAAAAAGGGCAGCATGAGAGCAAGATCCAACTGAAACATTTCAAATTCTCCAATTAGTAATTAGTATTCGAAAGAAATTGCCAAATTTAACCGCCGAAGCTGGGAATCCCAGATCCAGAGATCCAGCTCAGAAGGTTCCCACTTTGATCCCGCAAGAGAAGAGCCAATTTCGAAGGAAAACATGTAGCAACCAAAGCTGGGTGATAAGTGATAGCTAATGATTGCTGTTGAAGAGCCATGTTTTTCGGAGAAACACCGCTGCCAGCAAGGCAAATGAAACCAAAATTTGTTCAGGTTGTACATGCTCCTGCTTTTACACGTCCCATCTGCTGATATTTACGGACTTGCCAATTTCCCAATGGCGCGGGCCCCGTGGTGGAAGGTTCGGAAGGCACAGTTAGAATGTCCCCCAAAGAACTGTCTTCTAGCTGNTTCCCAATGGCGCGGGCCCCGTGGTGGAAGGTTCGGAAGGCACAGTTAGAATGTCCCCCAAAGAACTGTCTTCTAGCTGTAGCATAGCTTTGTGTCCATCTCCCACCTTGCAGGCCGCGTTCAGGGGGTGAATTAAACGGGTTGAAAAGTTGCTCCGCTGGAAACTTACGCAAAGATTTTGACCACCAGCAAAGAAGAGGGATACTAGGATAGAATTTCGCAATCTAAATTTCAACCGTTCATGACTAAAAACGTGGGTTTGTTGCCCGTTTNCCAGCAAAGAAGAGGGATACTAGGATAGAATTTCGCAATCTAAATTTCAACCGTTCATGACTAAAAACGTGGGTTTGTTGCCCGTTTTCCTGCATTTAGTGCCTTTCCCAGCCTCAAAGTTAGAATGCGTCTGTCCAGTGGGCGCTTTGTTCGTACATCCTCTTCTAAAACTTCTACATGTAAAGCTTTTGATGTGTTTGATGTGAAAAACTACATTTGTAAATGCTTTGAAAGAACCTGCCTCAAAAACAAATCCAAAATCTAGTTCAAAAGCTTTATGCTGAAAAGCTTGCTCTGAAAGGAATCTTGAACAGAAAGGGCAGCATGAGAGCAAGATCCAACTGAAACATTTCAAATTCTCTAGTAATTATTATTCGAAAGAAATTGCCTAATTTAGCTGCCGAAGCTGGGAATCCCAGATCCAGAGATCCAGCTCAGAAGGTTCCTGCTTTGATCCCGCAGGTGAAGAATCAGCTNCTGCCGAAGCTGGGAATCCCAGATCCAGAGATCCAGCTCAGAAGGTTCCTGCTTTGATCCCGCAGGTGAAGAATCAGCTTCGAGGGAAAACATGTAGCAGCCAAAGCTGGGTGATCAGTGATAGTTAATGATTGCTGTTGAAAAGCTATGTTTTCCGTAGAAACACCCCTGCCAGCAAGGCGAATGAAACCCAAATTTGTCCAGTTTATAAGAGCAGCATTCCACGTCCCATCTGCATATATTTACGGACCTGCCAGTTTCCCAATGGCTCGGGCCCTGTGGTGGAAGGTTCGGAAGGCACAGTTAGAATGTCCCCCAAAGAACTGGACTGTCTTCTAGCTGTAGCATAGNCGGGCCCTGTGGTGGAAGGTTCGGAAGGCACAGTTAGAATGTCCCCCAAAGAACTGGACTGTCTTCTAGCTGTAGCATAGCTTTGTGTCCATTTCCCACTTTGCAGGCCGTGTTCAGAAGGAGAGGTAGGATGCCTTTCGGGTGAATTACACGGGTGCATGTACCGCTTTTCCCAGCCTCACAGTTGGTGCACTTAGCACTTTTCCCAGCCTCACAGTTAGAATGCGTCTGTCCAGTGGGCCTTTGTTCATACATCCTCTTCTAAAACTTCTACATGTAAAGCTTTTGATGTGAAAAAATACGTTTGTAAATGCTCTGAAAGAACCTGCCTCGAAAAGGAATCCACAATCTAGTTCAAAAGCTTCACGCTGAAAAGCTTGCTCTAAAAGGAATCTTGAATAAAAAGGGCAGCATGAAAGCAAGATCCAACTGAAACANCATTTCAAATTCTCTAGCATTTATTGTTCGAAAGAAATTGCCAAAATTTAGCTGCCGAAGCTGGGAATCCCAGATCCAGAGATCCAGCTCAGAAGGTTCCTACTTTGACCCCGCAGGTGAAGAATCAGCTTCGAGGGAAAACATGTAGCAACCAAAGCTGGGTGAAAAGTGATAGCTAATGATTGCTGTTGAAGAGCCATGTTTTTCGNTAGCAACCAAAGCTGGGTGAAAAGTGATAGCTAATGATTGCTGTTGAAGAGCCATGTTTTTCGGAGAAACACCACTGCCAGCAAGGCAAATGAAACCAAAATTTGTTCAGTTTGTAAAAGCATTACATGTCTCATCTGCATATATTTACGTACTTGCCAATTTCCCAATCTTGAGGGCCCGTGGAAGGTTGGGAAGGCACAGTTAGAATGTCGCCAAAGAAGTGTCTTCTAGCTGTAGCAAAGCTTTGTGTCCATTTCCCAGCTTGCAGGCCGTTTTCAAAAGGAGGGGTAGCTGGTAGAATGCCTTTCGGTTGAGTTGAAAGGGATGAAAAGTTGCCCAGGCGGACACCTTCGCAGAGATTTTGACCACCAGCAACGAANCCTTTCGGTTGAGTTGAAAGGGATGAAAAGTTGCCCAGGCGGACACCTTCGCAGAGATTTTGACCACCAGCAACGAAGAGGGATACTAGGACAAAATTTCGCAATCTAAATTTTAACCATTCATGGCTAAAAACATTGTTTTTTGCCCGTTTTCCTGCATTCAGTGCTTTTCCCGGCGTCACAGTTAGAATGCGTGTGTCGAGTGGGCGCTTTGTTCATGCATCCTCTTCCAGAACTTCTACATGTAAACCTCTTGATGTGAAAAAGGATTGGTGGACACGTTTTGAAGGAGACTGCAACAGAAAGGAATCCAGCATCGAGTTCGAAAGCTTCATGCTGAAAAGTTTGCTGAAGGAATCCTCAACAAAAAGGGCAGCATGAATGNGAGTTCGAAAGCTTCATGCTGAAAAGTTTGCTGAAGGAATCCTCAACAAAAAGGGCAGCATGAATGAAAGCAAGTTCAACTGAAACATTTCAAAATTTCGAAATCTTATTTGAAAGAAATTGCCAAAATTTAGCTGCCGAAGCTGGGAATCCCAGATCCAGAGATCCAGCCCAGAAGGTGTAGCAACCAAAGCTGGGTGGTAAGTGATACTGAATGATTGCTGTCGAAAAGCCACGTTTTCCGGAGAAACAAACGTGGCAACAAGGCAAACGACGCCAAAGATTGCGCAGTTTGTAAAAGCAGTACATGTCCTTTCTGCATATATTTACGGAATTTTACGGACTTGTCAATTCCCCATTGGTGCGGGCCCCGTGGAAGGTTCGGGAGCCACAGTTAGAATGTCCCCCAAAGAAATGTCTTCTAGCTGTAGCGAAGCTTTGTCCATTTCCAACCTTGCAGGCTGTTTGCAGAGGGAAAGGTAATATGCGTTTCGGATGGATTAAGCGGGATGAAAATTGCCCAGGTGGACCCTTACGCAGAGATTTTTGACCACCAGCAACGAAGAGGGATAGGATGACAAAAATGCGCAATCTAAACTTTAACGATTGATGACTAAAAACGTGGGTTTCTTGCCCGTTTTCCTGCATTTAGCGCTTTTTCCCAGCGTCACAGTTAGCATGCGTCTGTCCAGCGGGCGCTTTATTCACACATCCTCTTCTAAAACTTCTACATGTAAAGCTTTTGATGTGAAAAAATACGTTTGTAAATGCTCTGAAAGAACCTGCCTCGAAAAGGAATCCGCAATCTAGTTCAAAAGCTTCACGCTGAAAAGCTTGCTCTGAAAGGAATCTTGAACAAAAAGGGCAGCATGAAAGCAAGATCCAACTGAAACATTTCAAANCTTCACGCTGAAAAGCTTGCTCTGAAAGGAATCTTGAACAAAAAGGGCAGCATGAAAGCAAGATCCAACTGAAACATTTCAAATTCTCTAGTAATTATTATTCGAAAGAAATTGCCAAATTTAGCTGCCAAAGCTGGGAATCCCAGATCCAGAGATCCAGCTCGGAAGCTTCATGCTTTGATCTCTCACATGAAAGGCCAATTTCGAAGGAAAACATGTAGCAACCAAAGCTTGGTGATAGTTTTTGATTGCTGTTGACAAACCATGTTTTCCGGAGAACCAGCACTGCCAGAAAGGCAAATGAAGCCAAAATTTGCTCTGTTTGTAAACGCTCCTGTTCTTTACATGTATCATCTGCACATGTTTACGGAATTGCCAATTTCCCAATGGCGNAAAATTTGCTCTGTTTGTAAACGCTCCTGTTCTTTACATGTATCATCTGCACATGTTTACGGAATTGCCAATTTCCCAATGGCGTGGGCCCCGTGGAAGGTTCGGAACCACAGTTAGAATGCCCCCATAAAGAAGTGTCTTCTAGCTGTGACCTAGCTTTGCTTTCCAACCTTGCAGGCCGTTTTCAGAATGAGGGGTAGCTGGTAGATTGCCTTTCGGTTGAGTTGAAAGGGATGAAAAGTTGCCTAGGCGGAAACTTCAGCAGGGATTTTGACCACCAGCAACGAAGAGGGATAGGATGACAATTTTTTTAAAATCTAAATTTCAACCACTGATGACCAAAAAAGCGTCGGTTTCTTCCCCGTTTTCCTGCATTTAGCGCTTTTTCCCAGCGTCACAGTTAGAATGCGTCTGTCCAGTGGGTGCTTTATTCACACATCCTCTTCTAAAACTTCTACATGTAAAGCTTTTGATGTGAAAAAATACGCTTGTAAATGCTCTGAAAGAACTTGCCTCGAAAATGAATCCACAATCTAGTTCAAAAGCTTCACGCTGAAAAGCTTGCTCTAAAAGGAATCTTGAATAAAAAGGGCAGCATGAAAGCAAGATCCAACTGAAACANTTCAAAAGCTTCACGCTGAAAAGCTTGCTCTAAAAGGAATCTTGAATAAAAAGGGCAGCATGAAAGCAAGATCCAACTGAAACATTTCAAATTCTCTAGTAGTTATTATTCGAAAGAAATTGCCAAATTTAGCTGCCGAAGCTGGGAATCCCAGATCCAGAGATCCAACTCGGAAGCTTCATGCTTTGATCTCGCACATGAAAGGCCAATTTCGAAGGAAAACATGTAGCAACCAAAGCTTGGTGATAGTTCCTGATTGCTGTTGAAAAGCCATGTTTTCCGGAGAACCAGCCCTGCCAGCAAGGCAAATGGAGCCAAAATTTGTTCTGTTTGTAAACGCTCCTGTTCTTTACATGTGTCATCTGCACATATTTACGGAGTTACCTATTTCCCAATGGCGTGGGCCCCGTGCAAGGTTCGGGAACCACAGTTAGAATGTCCCCATAAAGAAGTGTCTTCTAGCTGTGGCCTAGTTTTGCTTTCCAACCTTGCAGGCCGTTTTCAGAATGAGGGGTAGCTGGTAGATTGCCTTTCGGTTGAGTTGAAAGGGATGAAAAGTTGCCTAGGCGGAAANTTCAGCAGGGATTTTGACCACCAGCAACGAAGAGGGATAGGATGACAAAAATGCGCAATCTAAACTTCAACGATTGATGACTAAAAACGTGGGTTTCTTGCCCGTTTTCCTGCATTTAGCGCTTTTTCCCAGCGTCACAGTTAGAATGCGTCTGTCCAGTGGGCGCTTTATTCACACATCC
>BGPT01003814.1:2801-22259 GCA_003297045.1 Symbiodinium sp. clade C Y103
TTTGCCAGTCCCCCGGACCCCCTCTGTGCAATGTTGTTTGGTATACTCTGAAGATGCGTTTCTTCGTGGGATTGGAATCTGGACCTCCTAGAGGCCCTACATCCCTTACATTAATGGAACACTGAGCCAACAACACTTCAGTGGTCAAGCGCCAAGTTATGCTGTAAAAGTTGTTGTATTTCGTGGCAGGCGCAGCACTTGGAGCACGTTATGATCAAATTTCGTGGCAGGCGCAGCACTTGGAGCACGTTATGATCAAATTTCGAGGCAGGCGCAGCACTTGGAGCACGTTATGATCAAATTTCGTGGCAGGCGCAAGGAAAACGTGCAATCGTAACGTTGTTATCGCGTAAAAAAAAAATATATTTATTATTATTTTTTTAACGCGGACCGGAGGTTATGATCAAGCGTTTCCGTGTGGTGCGGTGCGCATTTTGGATCGTAACGTGGTGTTTTCTTGTGGTGCGGTGCACATTTTGGACCGTGATGTGCGTGTGCGTGTGGCGCGGTGCACATTTTGGATCGTAACGTGGTGTTTTCTTGTGGCCCGGTGCGCATTTTGGATCGTAACGTGGTGTTTTCTCGTGGCGCGGTGGGCATTTTGGATCGTAACGTGCTGTTTTCTTGTGGCGCGGTGCACATTTTGGACCGTGATGTGCGTGTGCGTGTGGGGCGGTGCACGGTTTGGATGGTAACCTCGTGTTTTCTTGTGGTGCGGTGCACATTTTGGATCGTAACGTGGTGTTTTCTTGTGGCGCGGTGCGCATTTTGGATCGTACCGTTCTGTTTCTTGCGGCGTTGGCTGCGTTTTCAATCATTGTGTGCATGTGCGTGTGGCGCGGTGTGCATTTTGGATTGTAACGTTGCGTTTTCTAGTGGCCCCAGCTACATTTTTCTTCGTGTGCGTGTGCGTGTGGCAGTTCGCATTTTGGAATGTTGCGCATTTTGTGTAAAGCTTCAATATTGTGTTGTGCAAATGGATTTGCACCCTGCCTTGAAAAGCATGCATTGNTTGTGTAAAGCTTCAATATTGTGTTGTGCAAATGGATTTGCACCCTGCCTTGAAAAGCATGCATTGGTGTTCGTGGTTCTGCAAGTTACAATCCTTCACATTTAAACATGCAGCTTGCTGAATATTCATGCAATGTCACATCACTTGAAAATGAAATGAAGCCGCATGTTGAAGCATGATCATTTGTTTCGAAACAAGAGTCCAACACCAAAAGAAAAATTGTATCAACCTTGCCTGGCCATGCGCAAACGGTTGCGCAACAAGCAGCAGAGCCTGCCAGTACTTCAGTTGCGCTGGTGCCAAACAAGATTCAGCCAGCCGGTTCTGCTGCAGCGCCCAGTGGATCACCTGAAAGTCCGAGGCCATCAGGTGGACCGGAAGCTTCAGCTGCGATGGTGCCAGGNAGCCAGCCGGTTCTGCTGCAGCGCCCAGTGGATCACCTGAAAGTCCGAGGCCATCAGGTGGACCGGAAGCTTCAGCTGCGATGGTGCCAGGCAATCTTCCGGCAGCCAGACAGCGCGCGTAGTGCTAGTGACATGGGGTTGCCCCTGGACATTTCCAAACACTTTTAACCAACGCAGGAAAAACCCATGCTTGCCGGTCCGAGATTTTTGTTGTACAAAGTTCAGAACCGTAACGCGCTTCGGCCATTCAATGGAGAGCTAGTTTGTTGTGATGTACCGGGTGCGTCGTGATATTCATGGGGTGACTACAAGGCATTTTGCACGGTTGCCTCCATTGAAGGGCCGTTCGCAGGTTATCTTCCGAAGTTTTGCGTTCATACTTTTTTTGACCAAGGTGTGCAAACACCTTCGATCTACTATACCACAATATTTGAATCGCTTGTGAACACATGCTCATGGCCTCTCTGCCAAGCTCCGGCCCTCACAGAAGGCGACACCCATCCAGCCCCCAAGATAGAAGTAACGTCCTCAACTCAGCAGTACTATAGACTCAAATTCGAAGCCGTGTCCCACGTACCCTTTCACCGGTCCCCAAAATTGACAAGGGCTTCGCTTGGCATTGAATGTGGGTGAAAAAATAATCGATCTTTGGGCCTGTCCCGGCTTCACTAATCGCGCCGAACATGTGGGAAGGGAACGGAGCTTAGATTCATTGATACCGACCTCGCTTTTAGTTGGATTTTGGCATCAGTAGACGTTGCAGATGCACTTTATTGCGTATGAGTATTCTGGAGTGGCCCCTTTCCGGTGTTGCGGGAGCCAGTGGAGTACCTCTTGAACCAGCAAGAGCGTTCTGTGCCTTTGTTCATCATGACGATGGCGTACAACTTTGGGTGATCTTGGTATTAATTCACCTTTCTTCACTCTGTGGCGCTGGACTTTGGCACTTTGGGTACATTTGCATTTTCGGGATGGAGCTGTCTTCCGGACGGAGCTGTACTGACAGCCGGGGTTGTAGTCGTTTCAGTTTTGGATTTCAACATCTCGTTGTATTTCCATTCTCTTGACTAGCGACACAGACCTTGAGCCAGCGTGCGCTGATTCCAAGCAAAACAAGACCTCGCTTTAGTTGGATTGTGGGTTTTCAAATGCAGCAGAATACTTTTTTGTTTTTATGACTTCTTGCTGGTTGTGGTCAAAACTTGGACCTTAGAGAAACGCTTCGTGCAAGAGCCAATGTAGTGGAAGCTTCAGTAATGACATCTTGCTCCACTTCGGGGCTCCAAAGCAAGCTCCCAAAAACATGCAAAGACAAGGTACGCCAGAAGCGATGCCCGTGTCAGTTTGTGCATGGAAGAAGTTGGGGATAGATTTCCGTTTGTTTCTGTGTCTTGGTGGTGTTTTGATCTGTTTGTGCCTTACTGCCCAGAGGCGGGGCGGTACATACCGCGTTAGTGAATCATGAGGGTGACTGCCATTTGGCAGGCGTCAAAAGCCTAAAACGTCCCCCGGAAGTCAGGCCACAGGCTTTGGTTTTAGAGTTCCTTTGTGGGTCACCACTACTCTAGGTCACCAGTACTCCACCACTACTCTAGGTCACCACTGCTCTAGGTGACCACTATTCTAAGTCATCACTCCTCTAGGTCACCACTACTCTGAGGTCCCACAATTCTATTTGTCCGTAACGCGGAAGATTGCTTAACTTCCTTTGACCATGACAGTCTTTTGTGGAATAAAAAAAGAAAACAGTCCGCACAAGGCAGTGGCGGAAATGATGATGATGATGACGATAAGGATCAGGATGATGACGATGACGATGATGATGATGATGATGACGATGATGATGACGGTGACGGTGACGCTAACGATGATGGTGATGGTGATGGTGATGATGATGATGGTGATGGTGATGATGATGATGGATGATGATGATGATGGTCATGGTGTTGATGATGATGATTGTTGTTTAGTCCAAAGGGGCAAAGCAAGATCACTCAGATGTAGGTCACTGTTGCAGGTTGCTTACGTGACTTGAAGAAGCCGAGCTAGGATCCACCACCGAGCATGGAATCCCCAGAATGATCTCTTCACCCCAGCTCTTGGCTGCCTGAAAGTCATCAGTTAGCTCACTGTGGGGCAATCGGTCGTAGCCTGCCTTTTTGCTGTTAAGAACCTGTCTGTCCCTTGGCTCTCCGTTCCCACTGCGTCAGCAATTGGCAGATCATCTTGTTCAGACTGCTGTGCCTGTCGAGCGGTCCACTGATGAGGGTTTCAGTGGAAAAGGCAAGAATTGCACATATGACAATTGAGGACGATGGTGAGGCTCTCTCCCGCATCCTTGTAGGGGGAGGCATGGGAGGAACAGAGGAACCACGCTAGGGAATGCGTTCTGGACAGCGTGACTTTGGTAGACATCTCTGAACTTGGTTAGGGAGAACTTGGTCAGGGAAGACCACAAGTCATGGCACCTGTTGATGATTTCACTGTCTGGCGAATTTCGATGGCCACTCCTGTGGTCCTCCTTTGTCGCGGAGCACTTCTGAGCCGGGCGCGGTGGTCGTTTTTGTTTGTTTCTTAAATTCATTCTTTGTCCAGTGACACAGGCCTTGAGCCAGAGTGCGCTACTTCCGAGCAAAAAAAAGTGGTGTTTTGATCTGTTTGACCCATATATGAAGAAGTTGATGCTTGGTAGGTGATTTGTACGTGAATTGTAAGTGATTTGCAGGTGCGTTGTGAGTTTGAGCTGAAGCTGTTTTATTTGGAGAAGCTGAAGAACGTTTGTGGAAGCTGGAGAACTCTTTTGAAGTAATTTGAGACTTTTAAGAACGTTTGAGAAGTCATTGCGTTTTACTCTGCATCCTTCTCAAGGAAGAGAACACAAGAAGTTGTCAAACCTGTGTGGTTTGGCTTTAGTCTGATCTGTGAAAAAGAGCTGACCGCCGCTCTTGTGTTTTTCAAAAATGCGGATGATGGCTTAAATGGGGTACTCATCCTAATTGGCGTAGACAACCCACAGATGGCAACAATTCCATATTTCTGGGGAGTGATCATCTTGGGTGCGACACTGCGCTCGGTGAGTGGACGCTCGAAATAGCAGGAACCTCGGCGTAACAGCATCCAACAGAAAATTTGTTTGGACCTCAGTAGAAGAAAAGAGCATACATAAAACGAACCCGTATGCTTCAAGTCACATCTCCTGTCCCCGTTTCGAACCATCGACGGTGAATGCCATTTTACTTTCTTCGAGCAGGTGAAAGATTGGAGGATGATGATTGATGATGTTCTTTTTCCGACTTTGACAGATCCATGACTGGGGCCACCAGCCTTGGCAGACTTGGCATCTAAGTGGATTCCGTACGATGCACGATTGGTGGGAGATACAGCGTCGCACTTCATGTTTTGCCAATTCTACATTATTGCATGCTGTGACGGATCATCTCGGTGATACATTGGACATCGATGAGTTCAATTGAAGTGTGACGGAAGGTGCAACAAGGGTCACGTGTTTTTGACTTTGTACCAACTTGCTCTGACCGATGTGGTGGAGACCATTTCTCCGTTGCGCAAATTGCTGCGCATCCCATCAATGAGAATGGAACGCGTTGAAAGTCAAACCAGAGACCTTCGCGCTTTGGTGGGTACTATGATGGAGCGGTCTGCTGAGAATCTTGACTTCGTTCGTGACTTTCACTTGGACAATTGGGACGTTTTCACTCTCGACTTTTGTGGCCGTGGCATGTGGCTTGGCTTGGAAAGATGGGATTAAACATGAGTCAAGACAAGACATTCGTGCATCCATCCTTAAACTTAAGTGGAAAAAAAGGAAGTGGGAGTGAGAGAATCTTTCAGCTTAAGCCGTTCATGTCATTGACATGTGGCAATGTGTGTTTTTGGTTTAGTTTGGTTTTGGTTTGGGTTTGGAGTTTTAGTTGGTTCAGTTTCCGCGTATCGTTTGGTTTTGGTTTCAACTCCCTGCGCGTCTCCCTCCCTAGTGTTTCTGCCCGGCGATCTCAGCGTTAGTTTATTTTGGTTGGGCGTCAGCGGTTTTGTGTGCAGTCACATTGGAAGAGTCCAAGATGAAGCAGCGTCGCTTCACTATAGATGTCAGTTGCAGATCCTCCTGCAAATATAATATAACCAGTACCAAACAATGGATTCCATGGCGGCGTTAACAAGTCTCCACGGTGCTGTTGAAAAAAGGTTTCACACACTTGCACAAGAGCACAAAACGTCCACCAATGAAGCGCCTTCGGAGCCAACGCAAAAACAAGGCGGATGTTTCACTACAGGCCGCGCACTCACAAGAAGGTGGGCATGTCAGAAAATCCAAAGTTTTCCCTATAGGACTCTAGGACTCAAAATTCGTATGCAACTCATGACAAAGTGGCCACCAGAAAAAACTACATCTCAAAGAAGATTAACTGTCAGAGTCGACGACTACCTGGGATGCCATTGTCAATGTTTTTTCTGGCCATGACATCTCAGAAATAATCCAAGATCTCATACTGTCCTGCTTCAGTTTTGTCGCCACTGTGTTTTTTTTGCTTTGTGGTGTCTGCTCCTTCTGCGTGCCTGGGTCCCTGTGTGCTTTTTCCCCCCTCCCTCCCCCCTGTCCTTCCTTTGTTCTGCCTGCTTGTTGCGTGCTCCTCCTTCTGCCTGTTTTCTGCTTTTGTTGTCGTTTTTCCTTTTGTTCCCCCGTTGTTTGTTGTGGCTGGCTATCCTTGTTCCCTCCCACCTTTCCTTTCCCCTCCTACCCTCTTGTGTGTGTGTACAACCCCAAATCCCATGTCCAATTCGCAGACCAAAAGGTGCTATGCTTGCTACTGGTCCGACGGCCCCAGATGGGCCAGTGTTTGTGCAACCCGCTATATTTCATGCGGGAAACGAACTATTTGTTACAACTTTTCGGAAATGACCAATAAAAATGCAGGGGGATGTGGCATCAATTAGGGACCAACGAAACTACCTGATTGTATGGGATACACAGCCTGATCAGCTCTGCGTGCCTGGCCCAGTTTTTTCCACTTTGCAAGGCAAGCGGCCAAGCCCAGAGCCGCAAGATTACTTCACATTTTCAAATGGTTTTCTGCGTGATACAGGTTTCACTGTTCGCAAGTTGGGGTTTGGATCCGCAAGGTTTAGATCCGACACATTCAAATTTTAAAAATTTCCAAAAGTTCATGTCTACTTGTGGTATCACCCAGGGGCAGTAGTAAAACAAGTATTGGTCCTCAGACTCTTCGGGCATGACCGTTTTATTCTTTCGCGAAGCAAATATGATTGCGCGGGATAGGCCGCTAATTGACATGATGCCAGCCGATCTAATGACAAGAGATCCCCCCATGTCAGTTGAAAGTGACGATTGGCAGCAGGCATGACCTCTGTGCAATTGACACGGACCCTAAGCCCATGCAACGACATGCAAGGATAGAGGCCGGCAACAGCATTGTCAAGTAATGACAACTTTCGCACTTGTCAATGCAAATGTGAGCACATCATCCCTTTACACACTTGTTGGCCGAATTTGAGGCATTTTGAGTCATGCTGAGATATTTCCAGCATTTTTGAGCAATTTTAAAACGTTTTTTGAGCACGTGTGAAACATTTTGAGCATTTTTTTCGCGCTAACTTGGGTCATCTCGAGCAATTTTGAGCAATTTTTTCGGGCAAGCTTGGGGCACGTCGAACAATTGTGAACAACTTTTGGAAACACGATATGGCATTGTCAACCTGGGATAGTTTTCAAAATGCTTCTACTGAGGCTGCTTTGAGACATCTTACCTTGGCTGAGAAAGGCGCCTGATCTAAATCCCATTGATCTAGACCCCAAAATCAGATCAGTGAAAATTTTAGTGTTTTACCCTCAAGAAAAATTGTCACCTCTGACCATTTGCTACTCCAGGATGCTATCCCAGGACTTAAGACTTCAAGGCGACAACCTTATCATCTTTGTAAAGTTCCAACTACAGTGTAGTATACTCAATCTGCACTGTGTGTGTGTGTGTGGGTCATTGACACTGGAAGTTACGGATAAGTTACGAATGGTTTTCCAAGTGCCCACTTCACATCATCACCCTTTTGCATCAGCACCACACTTCACATCTTCAGCACTTCTCATTTTCCTCAATTCACGAAATCATTATTGTACATTTTTCAAGGAAATTCGTGTCAAGAGACAGAGAAAGAAAATTCAAGAGACTCAGGGAAAAGTGTGAATAGAAAAGTGTCAGAACAGAAAATGATGTCAAGAGAAACAGAGTTCAAAAGATACGGATGTGAAGAAAAGGGGAAGTAAAAAAAATGCGCCGAGAGATAATGAAGTCGAAACAGAAAACATCGAAAAGGAATAAGACGCCAAAAGAAGAGGATGTCAAGTCACCGTGTGTTGGCCAGCGGATGTGATTGGTTTACAGTTTCGCAAACCCACCAATTGTGTACGCAGTGTGTGTTTGCTTTGAAACAACACCCGATTCTGACAGTCAAAAATTTGTTTGCATTTTTATAGGAACACATCCTCATCTTATCACAAGATTCCGCATTCCGCGGCTTTGTGTTGGTTTTACTTGTTATTTACTTGGTAGAGCGTGTTTGAGGTGTTTTGCTGCAATCTTGGGTGTGGGATAGACAAAATATTCCCACTGTTTTCTGTTTTTCACGCCTTCCCCAAAAACTTACCATCAGGTGAAAAATTATCATTAAAAAATGATGATCGTAAATGGTGCATGGAAGGGAAAAACATCGGACGTATGGAATTGCTGGAAATGCACCTGAAAGAATAAACATTCGCCAGTTTCTTTGTTTCCTGTTTGCACTACGAGATGTGTGCAATGATGTGTCGCGTTGAACATTTATACAGTTTTTTCCGCGATACATTTTGCAATTTGCCGTGCAAGTTCCCCACAGTTTGCTTTCAAAACAAAAACAAACGATACAAACCACAAACACGGTACTTTGGCATCCACAAAGCGAGGGCTGATTTCCAATCTATGGGGATTTAACCGACAAACACAAAAACATGTTCATTTTGCAGCTGTTTGGTGTAAATTTTCCATGCCTTCAACATGCAACATGTTCTGTTGCCTGAAAGTAGGACATTTTGTTTCCTTGTTCCGTCGTTTTGCCAAAAAAAACAACATAAACCGTCGAGGATTTCCCATTGATGGAATGGCGTCGATGTGTTACAAAAAAATATTTTGGCAACAAAATGGTGTTTGCAAGAATATCCATAAACAAAATCAATTTGCAAAATATTGGTCACCGTTTTGACAATGGCCAAATCTGATGCAAAGATGTGCCAGAAGAAGTGCGTAAAACGTTGCCCCAATGCGGCACATTGCGACTCTTGGCAGACTTCGCAGACTTCAAAGGCAGTGGATGAATGGGGGGGGAGGGGATTTTCTTTTTGCTGAATCAAAATGTTGTTTGTGGGAAAATAACCATAGCAATTCTCGTAATTCCAAGGTTGAAATTGTAGGACTTGTGTACTGAAATTCCAACCATTTGATGCCGGGCATTTGCTCAGATGGCGTGCTCGAAGATCCCTTATGGCAGGGGACTCGAGAGCCGAACCGGACATGTCACCAACCTTCAGCGAGGCAGTTTTGCAGTTTCCTAAACGGGTTTGAATAAAAATCACTTGTTGGGTCTTAAACAAATTGGTCATTTATTTAGTAAACCATTCCATTTGTTGGCATCAAATTCTGAGTGAACAAAAATCTGGTGCGCTGTTGTTTTCATCCTCGTGCAAAAATGGTTGGGATCAGAATGAACCCCTCTTTGGGTTGAAATTGTAGAAACCATCATCCTAATCAGATTTGAACAAATGTAGCCCATTATATTTCATGGATTTTCATGGTGGAGTTGGCTAGTTAAAACCCGAAGATCGAGGCTTAGCCCTCTACAAACCAGAGGCTGGAACTCTACCCAGACTGGTGGGAGGAAATGGTAAATAAGAACAGGATCCAGCCCATCATGGTAGAATTGGGAATTCGTGTTTGTCCGATTTGAAAGAAAACGTTGTAGTTCAAAGTTGGTATCAACCACTTATTATGGGAATAACACATGACAAGACCAATGACAAGTGGTGAAGGATAGCTTTCCGCAGCAACATTGCTACGGATGTTTCAGCTCCACATCCATGGTCCCATGAGTAGCCAGACCCATCCGCATTTTAATTTTGGGTGGGGTTGTCCAAAAAATGGGAGGGATACTCGAATTTTATTGTCATCAAATCATGGTTTTATGAAAAAATACGCAAAGACAGGAAACCTTAGAGTTGCCAAACAGTTGAAAATAAATGAAGTCAAAATTCACCAAAGTTGAACTCAAAGTCAACACCACAGTTGGCACAAAGTTGAGCGGCCCAACAGAAGGTTGACGCAAAAGTTGGCGACGTTTGGTCGATGTGCGGTCGATGTTTTTCGATGTTGTTTGATGTTTCTTGATGTTTGGTCAATGTTTGGTCGAGATTTGGTTCAGTTTTGGTTGATGTTTGGTTGATGTATTGTCGATGTTTTGCTGATATCTTGTCGTTTTTTTTAAAATTATTTGTTGATGTTGTTCTAAAATGATGTTTGATGGTTTTTGTTGCTTCTTGAGGTTTGATCGATGTTTGGTCCGACTTTCTTGTGAGCCTTGAACTTTTGTACCGTATTTTTTTTGGAACTTTGAACTTTTGCTTGAGTTATCTTCGAACCGTGAACTTCTGTATCATTTTTTCTTGAAACTTGAACTTTTGTATCATTTTTTTAGCACTGAACTTTTGCGTCAATTTTTAAAACATGTTTTTTGAACTTTCAACTTGTGTGCCAAACTTCGTCCTTTTTGAACCATATGCTTATGTTTCATCTACGTGAAAGGATCTCGGTCTTGGTAAAGTTTCATGATAATGGTTTATTTTTGTTTTTTCCATCAAAAATCATTGAACATGCTTATTTATCGCAAATTATTCCAATATGGCCCTAGTATATCCGTGGTATATCATCCTTAATTTTGTACCCGTTCTGTCCTCATCACCAGGAAACTGTGCCTTTCAAAGCACGGCGCTTGGACACCCAAAGCGTGGCCCAGGCGGTGGGGGTTATGGCAATGGTGGTTTAGCCAACACAGATGCGATGATATGTTGATCAAATGAGGTAATGATGAGGATTCTATGGGAATGTCATATACTAGTTGGTAGTTGAAAAACTGATTTTGAAACCCAATTTGGGATGATAATCCCAAGTGACAAACGTATTTTTTTGGGGCGTTGAAACCACCAACCAGATATGATGCCTGGTATTTAGCTAAGTTTGTCAAATGATAAGTGGCGATTTTATATATTGGGGAAAGTAAGAAGATACATGATATGTGCCACGGTCAACTTCCGTGGAAGTGGGGTATGATCATCCCACTTTTGGCCATGACACACGTAGTGGTGCCCTGTAGCCAAATTGGTTGAAATGACAAACGTTATTGTTGAATTCACGGTGCATACTTTATTATACCATTTTTTTGGTGGGTGAAAATAAACCACCTTATGGCTGGGAAGGGCATCACTTTGATAAGTATGGGTCAGGTCATTGGGGTGCCGATGTGTCTGCAACTGGCTGGTCACTTTGGAATCTAGAACCATCCATTTTGTTTTGATGATTTTGACCCATACCCACATATACGTTTATATAATTTATATACAGAGAAAAATGGATTTGAATACAATGAAATATTCTATATGTCTTGTACAAACATTGATATGTCACGCCATGTGTGGCTATGCACAGATTACCGTGTCGTTTTTTACGTGTTCAAAATTCCACATGAAGACCGAACATTGTTTTTGTGTTCCAACGAAAATCATTTTGCCTGTTGCTTCTTGAGGTTCCACGTGAGTGCAACATTTGCGACACATCCATTTTTTCGCGGATCATCCCAGCAGCAGCTTATAATGCAAGAAACCATGTTTTGCTGTAAAGTCCTTGTTTTGGGTGCTCACTCTCCCTTATTTGGATAGCTCAATTAGCACTTTGTGGTGAACTACCTTGGGGTACACATAGTGATGGAACATGGCCCATTAAGTTCAATGATTTACCTGCAACAAATGGTGGTTTTCCATATCAAACTGTTCGATTTTCTCAGGATTTACCAGAGGAAGCATCCATTTTTTTGGGACCAACACACTATCCACCTGCAGGATCTGGCTGGATTGCTGGAGGCTTTGCCTGCATTGGTTTTGTCGAAGATCTTTGTTGGCGCTTCAGAGAGTATCATAATTCTTATCGATCCCATTCTTAACTATGGAGACAGTATATTAACATGTCTAATATACATATATATATGTATATATTTAAACCAGCTATTAACCTGCTACCCTTGGATACCAGACATGACCAGTCACAGGTGGACCTGTAAAGCCCTTGGGTATCCTGCCACGGCCAGGCTCAAACTGCGAATCTATGGGAAGGTCGGGGACACAGCAATTTTCCATGTACCGTGTACCTGTGGGATGGAAACATAGTTCCAATTCCTAGGTTTGGACAGGTTTGTGTAAAAGGATTGTCATTTTCAGTGGGGAAAATTATAGCCATCAGACACATTCAGAAACCATGTATCTGGATGTGTGAAAAAATGACTACTAGCGATCTGGGGGTGTCCTTCTAGGAAATGACCTGTGATTGACATTACTGATTCTTTTGAAGGGAACCTCATGGAAAAGTTCCGTGGAATGTTTAAGACATGTCCAGGGAAGATCTCAATATTGACGGGAAACTTCCTGTGGAACAGGGAAACTTTTCTTGATGCGATTTAAGCGGGTCAAATGCGATTTAAGCGGATCAAATGCAGAAATCCCAAGAATTGCAGTGAGTTCATGGCTACCATAGCAACCCAGCTTGAGAGAAAGTATCAGAGCTGCTCGTGTGTATATGGCCTTTGCAACTCCCCTCAGAATCCTACTACGAAGAAAACCTTCCTTGCAAAAACCGGGTTACCGACCAAAAGATGTCGATCGTATTTGTGGACATGGCAAGATACCCAGGCCAACATTCGCAAAATCGAACTATCTGAGCCAAAGTAGCTTTAGCCAAGTGAGCTAGGATCTGAGTGCTGAAGCACAAAGTCAGGCTCGCCAAATGCCAGAAAGAATCCACTCAGCTGTCGAAGGATGTGAAATGATAGCTTAGATCCACCAAATTTTGCATCCTTTGGCATTATTGACATACTGTAGGTTGCATTAACTTCAATCCAATCTGATCTGAAGGAACACATTCTGCTTGTTGGAACCAAACTTCGAAGTTTGGGAATCTATGTTCAACATATCAAAACGCTCATGTTAACGTTGCAATCAAATTTTGACTTTGACGCCAAAATCATACATATGATTGCGATATATGAGTGATATGAGACGTAGGTATGGTGAATGCATTCCTGATTCATGATGCTTCACGTGCACAACAGGTAAATCTTGAGTCATGTACATACACTGATCGCAAATTCGTTTCCAACATTTGATACAATCGCCATTTGATGATGTTCATCCAAAATGATACATACTAATGGTTACTAAACTTACATATACTAACCTTCCCGCCATTTCAGCAAACGGTTTACAGTTGAAAAAGCACTTCCTCCCAGGTGATGACAGCGCATCGCCGCTGGGCAGGTTGAACAACAGGGAGAGTCTTGCAACATGAAACAATGGCAACCTTGGGATATGACCAACAACTACACATGTGTTTGTGTACATGTAGTGATGTATATATATATATACATATCTGATATAAACATGCTATATATATATATGTATACAATATGAACATTTGGGGATATATAATAGATCTATACGTAGAAATACATAGACGAACTCAAAAAGCTGATGAGAGAGTTTCTGCGCCTTTTCCACTCGACTTGGAAGTGGTTCCTTGGGGGCCGTTTGTAGTCCCATGCCGAATGATTGGAAATGCTTGTCCACCAATCATATTAAATATTATATAGATTCCTATGTATGTATATATACACAATATGACCATTTTTGCTTCACTGGCCATAGAAGGAGTTGTTGGGCACAAGGGATAGTTTAAAGGAACATCGTTTTGATTTCTTTGAACATTTTCCAGCACACCAGGGTTGTTTACCACAGTGTGCTACCATCAACAACTTTGGGATATCCCCATTTCTGTTTGGTGAACCCCTGAGGATTCCTGGTGAAACAATTGGCAGTGGATTAAACCGAAAACTTAACACTTTTTTTCAATAATTCTGGATCAAATCCACATTTTGCTTGGTCATATCCTAGTTTTTTATGGGGTCAACTCCCAGTTTTCTAGGTCTAAAGCTTTTTTTTTTTTGCCAAGATGGCACCAGTTTTCCAAGGTCCAGCGGGCTGCAAGCGCTCAGCGATGAAGGTCTCCTGGGGTGATTGAATCGACCAACACGTTGTGACATCGGGGATATCTTCACCAACAACTTTACAGGAATTTATGGGGAATTTGATGGATAGAATCGGGATGATAATTGAGAGAATCATTGACAATAATCAGAATATGATGATGGATTTCATAAGTTTAAACCAATTGTTGGGTTATATATTGTATATATATGTATGTATATATATACGTATCCCAAGGAATATATATATATATACAGATTTTGTCTGAAAAACTTTGAAAAAAACATTAGTTGCCCTGTTCAAATCCTCTACTTATTGGCATACCCTGTTTCAAAACGAACGCTTAACCAAGTAACATGGAAGTTTGAAACAAACATTGGGAATGCTAGTTGAGAATGGGGTAGATTGACAATGGGAATGTCCAACAAATAGTCAAATAGTAATTTGCATACCATGTAATCATCGGTGAAGCAACATAAACGATAGCTGGATGTGCAGGGAATGGTAGCTTCCAATGCTCTTTCTTGAAAGTTTGCCCCTTTTAGCAATACTGGGATGATTCAACTGAAGCTAAGATGATTCAACTGAAGCTAAGCTGGAGGGTAGCTGATCCAAGAAGCATCATGATATGTCTATATATGATGGTTTCTAATCCATGGCGGTATCCCTAAATCATCCATTTTAGCTTTGGATTTTCCATATTGAAGCATCCATTTGAGGATCCTCCATTTTAGGACACCTCCATATGATGGCTATGGGTCGAAATTCTGCAACTCCCCAAATGGCATAGTTTTTCACCAAAAGTGACCATGTCAATTTGTGGTTCACCAGGCCAGAATTCTGATCGATACTCTTCGAGCACTTCTGATGTGGTGCACCCTTGAGTTTGTTGGTGAAGTGCAAAGGTTGAGGTACTTTAGTTCACATCCCAATTCTTGCTGCTTACATCCCCATCTGTCCTCGCAAAATGCACATTCTTGTGGGTAAAACCTGGCTTTGTTCACGAGGCCATCCAATCCAAAATTACTCTGGTTGAAAACCGGACATTTTCCCCATGAACAATGGCCATTTCCATTGGTGCGAATGGCACCTACCTTTTAGAGGCGCTGCCTCTCCGGCTCGGCCGTGCGGATCCTACAGGGGATATGGGATGCTGCAGGTGGTGTTTCCTGATGGTCAAGTCACAAATGTGAGGACATGACATGCCCAGGGAAGAAGTTCTGGAAGTGCCTAGAGTTGGATGAATATCCGTAATATATTTCGGACCCATCTGTAGATTTAGGCTAGTTTTCGCTGTATTGTTTGGTATGGTCTGGTCCCATTTTCAATTGTAGTCAGCACCTTTTTGGTTGGAACTTGTTACCTGCAAAGATGGGCCTGTACCATCTACAACTCAATTTTTAGAGCGATAAGCCCGATGACTGGGGTACACACAATACAGGGGCACCAAACAACTGGTGGCTATTGCCCCTCAATTGTTCCTACCATATCAAATATTTCATTGCTCAATCACTGGTCAGGTGGGACTAGATATCCCTACAATTCCCCAGCAGAGTAAATCAGTTCTTCTTGCGGTGGAGAACTTGTAGAGCCCAGTTGGGGCGACATGTTTGTCAATGTTTTTTAATGTTGGAATCCCCGTTTTTGGCATGTCGACATAGCAATTTTTCCTTGGTTGAATCACGAATTTTGCTATCTATAAATCTGCATTTCGACTCTAAAACTCAATCCATCGCCACCTTCGAGCCCAAGGCGCGCACCCTCTGGACCTCGTGGGGATGGCACCTTCCGGGCGAGGCAGTTGCGGGAGCCTCCCAGGCAGGGGCTTTGGGAAATGGATGGGAATTTCACCGTCGTTAGGGATAACGTTTGTAGAGGATTTTCACCAGGAACCATGGCGATAAATCAGCAAAAAAGTGGGATTTAATCAATAAAGATGGGTGAGTAATTATTGATAGTGGGGTGTGAAGCAGTAAAAACATGGTGGTGCCCCCCCAGTCATGTTTTTTGGCTTAGTTTCACCCAATTTGACTAGCTGGATATGTCGACCATGAAAGTTAATCTGTTTATACACCAACTCAGCTAACGGACCGGAGCAGCACCTTGAGGAATGAACTAGCAAGGAATGTATGAACGTTTGGATCTATTTGAAATAGACATGTGGATTTAAAAAAGGAAGAGTTGGGATCTTTGAAAGCCAAACATGGACATATGACATATAAGCTTTGAGATGGTCAACAGATGGGGTCTTGGAGAATCCCCTGACGATGCTATCGTGGATAGTACCAATGTGATGATCCTCGTGGTGATTGGAGATGATGTGACTGGATAACCCAAGATACGAAGCACAAACCACATCTCCAGTCACAATTCCGGAAGTATGTATATACACATGTAAGTATATAACTTCGGGGATAACCAAGGAAAAGATAAGAAGGTACTATTCTGGGGAGTTCCTAGAGGATTTCCTCTCCTTTCCTTTCTCTTGGATGTACTGCACAGTCTCGCTGGCAACCCTGTACAGTACACAGATCCGCCATGAAAGTCAAAATTGGTGATTTGACCATCAAAATGCGTGTGGTGAAAACCGGAGGATTATCGCAAGCAGTAACTGGTTAGTAATTGGGTTTAAATACCCAGTGATAAACGGGACAAGTCCACTTGCGGGACTTATTAACTTGAGTTATCAAGCAGGTTATGAACCAGGATGATCCTCCATGCAGATTATGCAATGCTCCATGAGCCTGTTGATTGATGCTTCATCTTGAAGCTTAGTCTAATACTACTTGGCAGGCTTAACCTGGATTATGAATGAATCCCCAACGAGCTTCACCAAATCAGTTGGGTGTTTTTTTAACCAACAAGAGCAGTTGGTATGAGCCACACAAATGGGGACAGCATTAACACAGCAAGTGGCAACATTTCAACAGGAAGAGTTGATCTATGGGTGTTTCCATAGCGTTGGGGATTGGGGACCGCTCAACTTTTTTTCGCAGCGATACTCGCATTGATCTATGGGTGTTTCTGAAAGTTGGGATACTCCAAAACCACTCGTTTCGCCATGAAAACACTGCCCCTATCTTCGGATCCCAATGAACCAGTTCTGGGAGACCTATTTTCGATCCATACCCAGTCGGCCATCTCAAGGGGTGATCAGCATCAAATACTGCCAGTAAAACATAGTTTTTGAAATGTTTTGAATCGTTTTGACCCATCCTCAAGTAGGGGGAGTAGGAAGCTGAACTCTCGAGAAGTTCACTTGACTGAGCAAACATCTCCACTTTTGCTGGTCAAATTAACATTCCTTGGGTGACTTTAACAAAAAATGCGCGGGATTTTTCTGAAATCCCCATGTCTGAAGACTAAGTCCCAATTTTTGCTGGTTCATTTGTACTTTTTCCTGGTTTCATTCCATGTTTTTTATATTCAGATTTCAATTTTTGCTGGTGAAAACAGCATGTTTGATGGTTGAACTCCTCATCCGAACTCTAAGCCTCATCAGGTTGGCTGGCGACCTGGCACAGCTAAGCTCCGCAACCTCTGCTGCTCCGCGAAGTGCTGCTGTGGCAGGCAGAAAACACTGTGGAAATATGGATATATGGGATGCATCTGATGCGAGTAGATTGTGTATATGTATATATATACATATATGTACTACATACATCTAGTATTATATATACACATAATATGTTTAAATATGTATATATGTATATATATATATACATACATATGAAGAAGCATATCATGTGAACTCAGGAGTAATTATAGAATGTTTACACTGGATTTGGATTCAGTACCGGCTTTGAATCTTGGACTTCAGATGGGGTGGAGCTAAAGGCCACATGGGATTAACATGGTGTGAAGATACATATGAGATGTGGGGATATGGAGGTAAAATGGGGCATTTTGTATGGTTAATTATATGTACTATATATGGGGAGGTATGGATGGAGACATAGATCTACAATACACAATACCTCCATACATTATATACTTGCTATGCCATAAATTGGCATTTCATGGGTTATTATCATGAATATATTAAGACATGAGAGGGATCATGGCATGGGATGAATACAATGACTTGATACAATCATAAAGGGTTCAGGATATTCTTGATACCCATGACTATGAAATCATGTGGCAAATACTTAGATATGTTGGATACATGGTACAAATGCACCCACACACACACACTGACATATACATATGCACACGCCTATATACCCATAGGTATCGGTATATGTATGGAAAATGTACCTGTATTCATGGGCACTAATGGAAATTATCACGAAAGCTAGCTTTTGCTAGCTGAAGTCCCTCTTGCTTTAGCAAGGTATTGGGGGGGCTGGAATCTCCAATCCCATGAAACTTCATGAGTTTTCCCCCCCCCCCCCCCCCCCCCCCGGCTACCGGGTTCACAAGCAGTTTGGCCGTGGCTCGATCCCCCCCGGGGACGTCGTCAGATTCCCCATCCTTTGCATCATTGGCATCCTTCATAGGCCATGGTTTAAGGAGTCTCCTATCTATCCTCTCTATCCTATCTAATTATCTACTTATCACGCTATCTAGCCTATCTATCCTACCTATTCTCGCGATCTATCTGCTTATCTATCTATCTATCTATCTATCNCTCTATCCTATCTAATTATCTACTTATCACGCTATCTAGCCTATCTATCCTACCTATTCTCGCGATCTATCTGCTTATCTATCTATCTATCTATCTATCTATCTATCTATCTATCTATCTATCTATCTATCTATCTATATCTCTCTGTCTATCTATCTCTCTATCTCTCTATCTATCTATCTATCTACCTACCTACCTACCTATCTATCTATCTATCTATCTATCTATCTATCTATCTATCTATCTATCTATCTATCGTATGTAACTATCTTATGTAGCTATCTTATGTAGCTATCTTATGTAACTATCTTATGTAGCTATCTTACGCAACTATCTTACGCAACTATCTTATGTACTATCTTATGTAACTATCTTATGTAACTATATTATGTAACTATCTTATGTAACTATCTTATGTAACTATCTTATGTAACTATCTTATGTAACTATCTTATGTAACTATCTTATGTAACTATCTTATGTAACTATCTTATGTAACTATCTTATGTAACTATCTTATGTAACTATCTTATGTAACTATCTTATCTAACTATCTTATCTATCTTATCTTTCTTATCTATCTATCTATCTATCTGTCTATCTATCTATGTATCTATCTATCTATCTATCTATCTATCTATCTATCTATCTATCTTATGTAACTATCTATCTATCTTATGTAACTATCTATCTATCTTATGTAACTATCTATCTATCTTATGAAATTATCTATCTATCTTATGTAACTATCTATCTATCTTATGTAATTATCTATCTATCTTATGCAACTATCTATCTATCTTATGTAACTATCTATCTATCTATCTACCTATCTATCTATGTCTCTACGTACCTACCTATCTACCTATCTATCTATATTTTTTTTCTAGCTATCTAGCTATGTAGCTATCTAGCTATCGAGCTATCGAGCTATCTATCTATCTATCTTTCTTTCTATCTATCTATCTATCAATCAATGTACGTATCTATGTATCTATCTATCTATCCATCTATCTATCGATCTATCTATCTAGCTATCTACCTCTCT
>BGPT01003817.1:4644-24930 GCA_003297045.1 Symbiodinium sp. clade C Y103
ACGGACTTGGAAATGTGATCCGCGGGTGACCGAGATGGATGTGTCGTAAAGCCTTCAAGAAGCATAAACTTTGTTCCTCCTGAAGTATATATATATACACATTTTTATACACATTTGTATTTACATATACATATATATACATATGCACATATATATAATTACATATACATATATATATACATATGCACATATACATACACATATATATAATATACACACATATATACATATATACACACATAGATTTGTATATATTTATATACATTTATATGTATATCTGTGAATGGCAGGCAAAATCACCTGCAACTCGCCTTGTGGACATGGCCAAAGTGGGGGGTCCCCTATCGGTTATAAAGGTTTGTACTTCCGTGCTATGTGTAAAAATACGTAAACATTGGGTATCGGTAAGCGGGTGATATACACATATTTATATTATATATATACACAGATGGTGGCCAACATTTTGCCAACAAATTGGGAGATAAAGTTGAGATGCCTCTGAGAACAAACAGCATAAACTTCTCTATCCGAAGGGTTGTGAGGATGATGACTGCTATTGGTTTTGGACAGCAAGCCCTGCTAGGGGCATTGTGATGGAACATGCAGTGCTACATGACTTGAAGTAACAGCCAGGCGGAACAAATGGGACAACAACATCCTCCTATACTGAGTCATGTGTATTAATTACCTATGTATCTATACAATGTATGCATATACTTATTGTGTCAGTAGTGTGTCAAGGTCCCATTCCAGACTCCAGTCTGCCCCCTGCCTGTACCAGACCAGGCCTCAAACATCGCTGGAGGGGTCGGTTGGTTGGTCAAAGGCCATGAGGGAAATTGCCATCTTCATTCTCCAAAACATTGGCATTCCAGCCACTTTCGGCTACCCTCTGGTAAACTAACATATATAGCTATATATTGAAAATGGCAATTTATAGTTGATTTACCCATTAAAAATTGTGATTTTCAGTAGTTATGTTAGTTTACCAGAGGCTAATTGACAACATCAAGGTCACATAGAACGCTACCATTGTCATGTTGAGAAGATTCCAAACCCACTCCCTACTCATGCTCTGTACGATGTATATGCGCCAAGACACCCTGTAAATCATCTGAATTTCACATGTTCCATGGTTAAAACATTGTGTGGTATGGCCATCCATCCCATAATAATGTTTCCTTATGGGATCTTATGGGTGCATAATCTATCTTTTGACCCATGGCACACATGGCCCACATGGCCCACACAAACATATAACGCATGGCATAACAAAGTTTCCGATGGAAAATCACCCATCTATATTATTGTCCCAACTATAAACTTCCACGGTGAGTACACGGATCTCCCAGCGACCTGCCATGTTGGATTATCACATGATAATCCCCAAACATTCATTCTAATCCACTGTATTGTTGCTAATTAAAGCACCACTCAATCATCAATCCTTGATGGCATATGCCAATTACATCCCCATGATATCCCCATGATTAGACCACCCTTGTTGCTGAAGCAACCATTCTTGATGGTTGTAGTTAATTACCCCAAAAAACATCAACAGATGCCAAAAGCGTTTCCAGGATGATGGTAGTTCAATGATAGTTACCTTATATTTCGAGAATTCCAACTTGTGTATCTATTTTGGGGTTGTTATGAATCAAACACGGATTGCTGGAAAATCGACCATTGATAGTTAACGTTCCCAGCTATAAATGGCTATCAAGTTCCATTTATAGGGGATTTCCATGGATTGCCCGTATGGTTTCTATATTTTGCTATGATTTTCCTACTGTTTAGAGGGGATTTACTATTGATTTTCCAGCCAGCCATGATTGATTGCTGGGGGGAATCCCTCAAATTCAACAACCCAAATGACGCTCCGGGGACCTTGAACAGCGAGTGCCGACTTCGGGGATCTGCCCAGAGCCTGCGACCGTTGGAAAGAAACATGCGGTGGACGTACATGCGGCTTCGCTCCTGACTCCTGGTACATTGGTATATATATATATATATCATATATGTATAGGTATATGTATGTATATATAATATATTCATGTGTGTATGGCTATATATCTGATCTCCCTCTCCATCGCCTTCATATGCATATTTCTTTGTATACATAATATTTGTATATAAAACCCGTTCACATATGACATATGTAAATACATATAAAACGTGATGCGTGTGCATTTTTAACGCTTTATAGAACATACTATAAACAACACAAAAACACTATCATACACACATAATATAATATATATATATATATGTAGATATACATATGTCTGTCCCTTTGGGAATATATCTGGATTTCTGCTGATGTATCCTGACATAGTACCCGGTATATTGTGATCATCAGCCGGTGCCCAGCGCCGATCTTTCTCTGGCAGCGGCTCAAAGTCGTTTCGCTGCTTCGAGCATTTCTGCTAGAACCTCCCAGGGAGGCTCAGAGACTTGCAGCAACATTGAGACTTTCAAACACCCTCTGGTCATTTAACACTTTGCTATGGAATACTATGGCACATCACCATTTTCAGAGGTAGATCATCTACAACTGGGCCATTTTAGATAATTAGCTATGTTAAATCAACAGAATATGCTTACAAAATTGGGCCGCCCAAATGATAGCCAAGTGGGATTATAGCGCCAACAACTAGTATTTATGCTATGTATAGCTATAGTTAATGGGGTTTACAAACCACCACGCATACCCCGGGGGGGCCACCTTATATTCAATATCCGAGGTCAGAGGCTTCACGAACTGCCAAAGCCAGGACAGGGCAACAAAAAGGTCCGTCAATGAACCTGGTCCAACGTGTTATCTGATGTGTAAACGCCCAATCCAAACGTACAGTATGCATAGTGTAAAATTGAAAATGTGATATCCATCATTAGGGATTCCCCGTTTTATGTATATTCACACAGATTAACCGAAAATACATTACAGTAATGACCATTCCCCCCATGGGAATGCTTGGAAGATTATCCCACATAGTGAGGAGTTCACAAGACTGGCTAAGAAGTCCCCTTACTGGTTTATCTCATTCTAATTGACCTATCACTTGTAACCCACTTCCTACCCTCCTGTAAACTAACATAGATGTGGAAAATCCACCATTTGTGGATCATTTTTCGAAGCGATGGGTTTCATCTTTGCCCTGTGTTTGCCCTGGGGGAACCAGCTATCTCCGTGGATCCTCGGCCGCACCTGACCAACCTTTTTCACCGTCGGGGCTTCGGGGTGGATTTCGAGCGCTGCCCTCACCACTCGCTCGCCGCCGCTGAGGACCAATTCCACCCTGGTGGGCTGAGGACCAATTTCACCCTGGTGGTGACAAAAGATGACTGGTGCCCCAAATGAATAAAGGCCAAAAAACAAATACACATGCATGTGTTTGTAATTGACGTTTCCATACATACATATAGGTATGGATGTATAAACATGCATTTATAATGTAATTATTCATCAAAGAACAGAATATTGATACACTTGGCGATGGCATGGATTAACGTAATCTCTTGAAGCTGCTTGACATCTTCTAGCCCTGCAGCAGAGATAAGCAGAGCGCCCTGCATGGCCCAGCCACAGCTACAGTCGCACGAATCCAAGGCACATGTTTTGGGGAGCCCGCGAAAGGTTGAAGAGTGCACCAATGCAGTAGTCTTGCACAAGTTGCCTCAAATATTGAAATGTATTTGTCTGAGTCAACAGGGTGCCGCACTCCCAAATGGCTTCTCACAATTCAAGAGACTACAATTAAAGGACCGGATAGCCCAACATGCCGACTTCTTCCAACAATAAACACAAAACAATTGTGAAGATGGGATGGGAAAGGCGGGAAAGAGAACGGAGATGGTGGAAGATAGGTTGTGTGAAAGGGCTGTGTGTGACGGAGTTGTGTGTGGAAGTTTGTGTGTAAACATGTTGTGCGTGAAAGAGGCGTACGTGCCAAAGTTGTGTGTAAAAGGTTGTGTGTGAAAGAGATGTGGGCAAAAGAGTTTTGTGTGAAAGTGGTGAGTGAAAGAGTTAGATGCGACAATATTGTGTGAACGAGTTGTGTGCGAATGGCTGTGTGTGAAAGAGTTGTGTGTGACAATGTTGTGTGTGAAAGTGCTGTGTGTTCAAGTTTGTGTGTTCCAGTTTGCTTGTTCCAGTTTGTGTGTGAAAGAGTTGTGTGTGTGAAAGAGTTGTGTGTGAAAGAGTTGTGTGTGAAAGAGTTGTGTGTGAGAGAGTTGTGTGAGAGAGTTGTGTGAGAGAGTTGTGTGTGAAAGAGTTGTTGCGCAACCTGACCCAGCCAGACAAAAGTAATTATCGCCAAACCTGCCACACAAAGTGAGCATCAATGCGACCAGATGCCATCCCGGCCACACAAAAGCGACGTCGATGTCACCAAGCGCCACTTGCCACACAAAGTGAGCATGGATAAACCAAATCCAACGCCTGCCGCGCAAAAGACCGCGGCGTCACGGCGGACAACGGGCGACCAAGCGCGCCACCAGAGCCAGCCCAGTGCCAAAAGTGCCACGCCTGCCACACAAAAGCGACGTCGATGTCACGAAGTGCCACGCCTGCCACACAGAAGGCGTGTCAATGGCACCAAGTGGCATGCCTGCCACGCAAAAGTAAGAGTGTGTGTGTGTGCGAGTTGTGCGAGACAAAGTTGTGTGTGTGTGAGAGAGGCGGAGGAGGTGGAGACGGAGGAGAAGCGGATGGGAGTGCACAACAGAAAAACAAGAACCCCACATAAACATGTGCGGAATGAATAATAATAATGCTAGCAAAGCAATAGGATCCAGCATCCCCAAATATACCACAGATATCCACAGATGATATGATCTTATATAATTGGGTGGTATTCAGTATAGTTTCATCACTATACAGTCACCATCAAAGAAATGTCTATGGTTTACAACTAATGCTTTACTAACATCACTTATGGTAATCTTTCTCCGCCCTGGTGATCCTGGTGATCCCGGGCAGCCCAGGCGCTCGTTCAAATGTCGCTCCATGCCACGCAGGATCCGTGGGATGGCACCGCTCTGGGCCACGATGACCTCCGCTGGATGGTCTGGAGGTTTCCTACAAAGGGGATACCATGGGATATCCCAAAACGGATGGTTTATATTTATGTTTATAAATTCATATATGTTAATAATGGAACATCACCATGACTATTTGGACGATTTGGAGATACCCCCATGACTTAGGAAACCTCTATCTAGCAAGCAGGGGTCCTTGATTTCTTGAAGATTTTGCACGAAGATTTCCATCTTGACTTGAGATATGCATCCGCAAAGAAGATGTCAATGCATGTCATAACATGTCCTTAAACGGCTTGCGCTGTGTTACACCAAAGTGATCCGCATTCCCACTCCCATGCGCAACTGTCACAACCGCCGCCCTACCGCTCCTGCGACTCCTCGTCTGCCGCCAGGTTCGCCAAAACAGCGCAGCCCTGGGGTAGAATTCCCCACCCCTGGTGATTCACCGGTGACATTCCAAGCACATTGTGATACAAGCCTTGCTTGATCTTCCTTGCCTCAGCAACTTTCCGTCATTTCATTCTCCAGATGATTGAAAGGTATTGAAAATGTCTTTTTTCATTTTTTTCCGCATCTGCCTCCTATGATCTGTATCCGAAAACCACTATTGCCATGTGTTGTCAACAACGTCCTTGTCATTGCAGCTGTTGATTGCTCCAATTTTCTCACGACTTGCGGCGTGCGCAAAGGGTCTGAGTCGGCGAAGCAAGTTGCAACCCGACGCTGGGCACTAAGCCAGCAATAAAGAGGAGTTCACTTCGTTTCGCTGGGGTTGATTCTGGTCAGGTTGTGGCTTGTCGATGGGGTTCTTCGTAAAGAACAAAACATCAATTCGCCAATGCCTGGTGATTTGACTCGGAGAGACACCACTGTTCACAATGGTGCACCGATTAGGGATGGATTCAACCGTGAGGCTACGATCTCTTGGCGCAGATTCGGATGTCTTGGAGGTTACTCAAACGCATCCTCGATCTTACCGACATGTTTTTTTTTGAGGGGGTGACTGTGACTGCACGCTGATCTGTGGCTCTGAAGCTTGACCCCTGCCATTGATGCGTTTGCTATGTCTATATGTGTCTATTATATATATATATATATATGTGTGTGTGTGTGTGTGTAGACTTTTTGTTGTTGTTACCACTTTCTGGTGACTTCTTCCAAAAAAATCAAAGTTAATCAACGTTATTGTTATTTCTGAGCGGCAGAATTGCTTCTAGCAGTACCCCAGGCTGTCCATCCTGCAAAAAAATGCCAAAGGACGTGGTCAATGACGATAGTGAGGCTCAATTTCCCTATAACAAGTTCTAGAGATCAAAACTTCATCATCTTCAACCTCAGCTGTGCAACGAATGTGAAGCGCTGCGACGGCGTGATTCGGACCGCATTCGTAACGTTACAAGGAGTCCGCAAACGCGATGGCCACGACCTCTCGGAAATCAATGGATTGCTTTTTACTGGGAAAATCGATCGGAAACCCTGCTTTTTACCCCCAATCATAGGGGTTTCCTGCAGATTCTCCAGGTGAAATTATGAAGGCTCAAGAACATCCGTGGCGTACATTTCTCCACATTGACATGCAAGCCCGTACATGATATACGTATAGTCACATAGGTATGTGCGTGTGTGTGTGTGTGTGAGTGCGTGTGCGAGCAAAATTTAACAAGTATGTCACTGCCCACCGGCAAAAGAGGCGCAGGAATTGCTCATTACCCACCATCAATGATGGCCCTCAACCACAAACAGCCCTAAACTTGAAACATAGGAAAAGCAAAATCCTATAGATCAAACCTGCAGGGCTGGTCATGCCGAAAACAAGGACCTCGAGTCATCCTTGGCCATCGCAAAAGTCTGCGGCTCAACTTGCACTTTAAACAATTCCAAAGATTCATCGCATCCACTCCAAGCTGTCAAATGATGTGCGGATGGAGCGATGGATGTGCCACCCAAGCCAAGGCGTCTTAGATTTAGTATGTTCATCGATCTGGCCATGTAAATCAATGAGTACCCCTAAAGGTCACCCGCTAAACCCTAGACCACCAAAGAAGGCCTTCCTAATCTTCCTATGGGGTTCTGGCCCCCAGCAACCCTAAACTTCCATAATCTTTGCTTGACAACATCCAAGTTGAATCAGCCCGCATCCTGTCATACCAAGCAGGCCGATCTTTTTGAGATCAGACAGTATCATCCTAAAAGCCACTCATAGAGACAACTCCCCGGTTCATCCTGAAAGTACATGGGCTCTGCTCCCCTTTTCAGTAAAGCTGCTGCTTGCGGGGCAGGAATTCTGTAGATTCTTGAGTAATTAGTGGCTATTGCTGCATGATAACTAAATCGCACAAAGGTCACAGAAATCATTAAAACCCACCGATGCCACCACCCCGCGCATACACACTGACAGAAACTTTGAAGAACTATGAATCTAGCAACTGGAGAGTTGACAATGTTGGATGAAATTACTATCCAACTGCAATGGTTACCCTCTGGTAAACTAAAATAGCGCTGGAAAAATCACCATTTTTTTATGGGAAATTCCACTATAAATGGCAATTGTCTATAGTTATGTTAGTTTACCAGAGGGTATCCCCAAGTCAAGTGCAATAACATGTCATGAAAGAAACCATTCGACTGAGCCATGACCAAACGCCCCCACCACATCTCATTAGACTAGTTGGTCTGGCAGGTATCCGCATTTAGGATTTTTCAAAATCCCGAAAAAAGCAGGTTGTTACTAACCCCCCTAACCAATCCACAAGGTCATTTTCAATGGTTCAACTATCTAACATCAAGTCAACATGAGATGTTGGCCCCACAAAGTGCGGACATAGCCATTGGATCATGGTAAAAAAATCCTTACAGAAAGCAAAGGCAAACGACTAACATTAAATATGTGGATGACTAGACAGCAGATTGATGTTTGCATATGCATATACACACACACACATATATATATATATACACAGACTTTCAAACAAACATATATTAATGTCATGTATGTACAGAGTCTAAACATGTACTGCATGTGTAAATGTATGTATAGATATATGTGGATGTAGCTGTATGTTTGTATACTTTTCATCACCAACTTACCTTGAACAAAGGGGGCACGGGAGCCACGGAGCCACTGCTTATTGCAGGAGCTGCAGGCAGGAACCTCCTGAAGGATGTTCCAAAAATTCCACCATTAATTATTGAAGCCCTGCTGCCATAGTCCTAGAGCAACATAGAGCAATTGGAGAGAAAACTCAAATCGTGGATAACAAAGGTTAACTTCAATACTGGTCAGAAGGCAAAAAAAAAACAAAGTAAACCAAAAAAAATAATCATAACTTTTTGGGGAGTGCTGAATTCCTGGCACTATTCCAAGAATTTTCAGGAGGTATTTGATGGTATTCGCCATTTCTTGGAATAGCTTAGTAGGATACTAGTAGAATCCCTGTTCAGATCAGCTCCCGTCAAAAGGAGGGGGGCAATATCGCTTTCCGGTGTTTTGTGCCATTATCGCTTTTGGGGGGGGACCCTATTGCTTTACAGTCTCTTGTGGACATCTCTGAAAACAGTGCTTCTGCAATACTACAGTGGTCTTCAACCATTTTGACCGCAACTTAGATATTGTTGCACAGTACATCGCAAAGCCATTCTGTCTTTTTTGTACACCTCATTAGGATATACAAAACGTATGAGGTCACTTAACCACTAGAACAATGTAGGACCATGTGGGACAAACAAACTCGCCAAGAGCTAGAGGGATATGATTGCAGGATACATGTGCAAATATGAGTGCAATCCACATCATTTCCTGGCCATCTAGGGCCATCTAGATCCATCTAGCTCTGAAACAAATGATCAAAGTTGTGGTAAGTCATGGTAGTATGGATTCGCTCAATCTTCAACCTTTGACACAGCGAAGGCTTCAACTTCACGCCGCCGCTTCAAACACAAATCAATCGTTCGCAGCCAAACCGAGAAGGGATTTGGAGTTGAGCGCATAAGGCCAATTGCCGCAACATACGAGTATATGCAGTTCAGTGAGAACAATGGGTACAATAAGGGACAATTATATGATATTTCTGCATATGATTCACCAAAATAGTGACTCTAAGGCCGCGCAAGGCGCCGCAAAGCTTCACATATTTGAGGCTAGGGCAGGCTTAGCCATGCAATTTGCAGAACCTCCTCCGGTCAGAAGAATTGTGAAGATGTGAAGATCCAAACACAACCGTCAGCGATGGGATGTATTTCAAAAAAATCTGACAGCCACTCCTGAAAGCTGCTTATGGGAGAATCGGTTGATTCTTGGGTGGTAGATGGTGGTAGTCAGAAAACACATGGCACTTCAAATCCCTCAGCATCCCTCAGCCCAAGAGCTACAGAATTCACTAGCTCGGGTGAGCTCCGGCTTCAGCGAACGATCGAAACGATAGAGTCGAGTCAAGACCTCGGAGAAGCACAGGTGTTGAAACACAGCGTCATGGCCAGTGCCGGTTCTACGGCAGCTCCCACGGATGGCTTAAAAAAAAAAGTCTTCCCCTATCTTCCCCTCCCAATCTGCCCCCTGCTGCCACTGTACAACGGCAGCAGGGCACCGCGCAGGTGGCAGGGGGTATTTGTCGCTTGGGGGTCGCAGATCTCGTGTGTTTAAGTCCCTGGCTTGGGATGTTCCCAGTTTCCTCCCAGTTTCCCAAGTCTGTCAAATAAACATGCGAAGGTCGCCGTGATTTCGGCTTGAAACTGATCTGCGAGTCCCAAGTGCGTACCATAGAGACGACTGCCATTGGCAGTTATTTTTGCTGGCAGGTTCCAACCAGGGCAAGTGAATCGACAGTACTCAGGCAACTGATTCCAGACTTGCCATGTGCTATGGAAGGTTCTAGCTGCCGCGTAGTGCAAATATGAGTCGTAATGATTCGTACATGGTTGGCGTACATGGTTGGGTCGACACATCTCTCCCAAATAGTAGGTTTATGCAATTGGCTGTGCCACATTGATGCGATTTGATTTCAGCATGTTTCACTTCATGTCATCATGTCTGCTTATCAGTCCAGTTGGCCGATAGCTGAGCCTCCAAAAAGAAACCATAAGAAGCCTGGTATACCCTCCGGTAATCAAACATGGTTGAATTGTGCCGTTTGGGTGTTGCACGGTTCCATCCCGCACAACGTAAACCTTGGTTGGGTCATACCATAGCCTAGATGGGCTTGCATGGCTTCGTGTTGCCCGAGCACAACTTCACCGGCAACTCGATTGCCCTGAGCCAGTTGGTCAAATGAAGCATCAGTTTGAGGACCGACAGCATATGCTACTGGGCAGTGGCTGGTATGATGGACTTTTGATGATGATAGTCAGTTATGGTACCGAGAACAACCACCACAAACATGGTAAACTGCTAAAAACTGCGGCCTGAGTAGTAGAAATGATGTGAGCTGCTCATTGAACATTGAATCCCACCTCAACATGTGATGACATGTCTAGTACTAATTGCATTCACACAGTTGCAACCACTAAACAAATAAACTGGGAGACTTCCATGGATGGCCACGCGACGGATGTGAATCGGTGGGCGCGGCTCAAGGTCCTCAAGGAAATCGTTGCTGGATTTGACCAACATTGACCTAGTCTCAATGGAACCACGTGCCGACGCATCGATGTGACCGCTTTGTTCACTACACATACGATATAGGTTGACATTTCGACAAATCTCACTAGAAATGGAAGATGTTTGAACATCTCACATTCTATCTAGAGTACTTCAGGATGATTATACATCGAAATGATTCGAAAGCAATAGGCTGTCACATCTACAGCAAGTGTGCACACATGGGTCCTTTGAGATATTCCCAAATCTTCAAACGTCAATCCCCCGGCGGCCCAGCCAGGAACGCCGCATCGTCGAGGAATGAGGAAAATTCACGAGGTCTTGGTGCAGACAGATGAGCAGTTTACATGTGATATTCAGGTCTTTGCTTCTGGGGATCCCTGGGGTATGCCACCAGGGCATGTGCCCTATGTCTAGACTCAAGCTCTGAGCAATGTTTGGTGAGTTGGCAGCACCAGCCTTATCTGAGCCAGCCCCCTAATGTTCAAAACTGCTCACGTGGGGTGCAAAGAATTATTACGCACTAGGCCAGACAGAACACAGTGTGAAAGCGCCAGGGTTTTCCAGGCAGCCATCACCAGCTTGGACTTGTTGGATGTGCAAAATGGATCAACATAGACGATTGGACAAAATCAAGATGGATCAAAAACTTATATAAACCCAAAAGCATCATGAACCAACTCCGTCCATCGCACATCACCGCGCCCAAACTGACGTCACAGAGTCAGTTTCATCTCGGCCACCTTGCCCCTCGTGCTGCAAGGCTCGGCGCGTGTTTCCCCATTTCAGAGCTCAGAGGACTGGTCACTGGATGTTGCCATTGAGGCCACAGCAAGAAACATGTGGTAAACCATGGAAAATCCATGAAAATGAAGATAATTTCTGGGGCACCACATGGTCTTCTAGTAAAGTAATTACCCCAAAATAGTAACATGTGGCAACTTGGGGATGGTTCCTTGTTGTCTCACATGGACCACATGCACACACAAAGCTTCTTGATGAGGGGGCTTGTGAACATTCAAAACACGATGTGCATGCAGGGCCCGTGAAGGGTCACAAAACTGTTGCCATGTCCGTGCCCTGTTCATTGCGAGGCCCCTGAGTTGGATTCCCAAAGCAGAAACAGTGACTGAAACAAGAATAAACACCTTCACACATCTTCACACCATTTTTCCTGCAGAACGTATACATATTCCATCATATACCCATGGATGTGCACCTGCAGAGACCTATATTGCATAGTGTAATTCTACGATATTCTACGTGTCAACGCGATTTCAGTTTAGGATTGCAATAACTCGCAATGAAACTGTACAAGACACGAACAAACACTCATACCATATCATCCCACATTGCCCTACAAGTGGCTGAGGATGCTGGGAGAACCAAAGGTTTCGGCCCACTCGCTTCTGGACATCATTTTTCATCTCAAAAACCTCCACTCCTTTGATCTGTGAAGGGGGGGGATGAATTTCGGATCCACCTCCCAAAGGGGGTTCGATCCGCATCTTCAAACGTTGCAGGTAGTATTGTAAGAAAGCCCGCATGCCCTTGTCCTGCGGTCGTCCGACACACATACGGTCGCGTGCCTGTTGTGACGCCACAGCCACCCTTGGTGGCAGCAGGAAGGGTCATGGTGACATCGTCAATGAAATGGCCACTGTTGAAAATCATCCCAATGGTGTAAAACGGTGTAAATAGCAGCGTCAGAAGCTTCGTGAGCTGCCGTAACGGCAGTCCCCTTGCGCAGCCTGTTTCCCTGCAAAAAGTGCGCGATCCCTACTTCTCTCCTTGCTGGGATTGGAAAACATGTGGAGAAAAAAACACCTATATATAGAAATGTTGCAAAAAATGAGATGATGGATTATTTCGATTTGTGACCCAGGCCACGCTATTCCAATTCACCATGAATGGTACACTAAACTCCTGCATGACTTCATGGAGCAGGAGCCCTATCTGGCTGCAAAACCATGAAAACCTGTTTGGGTCAACACCCGGTGGATGTTCGTACAACAACTATGGCCTCCAAGACCCTTTCGATATCCCCAGATTGGCTGTGCCAAGTCCCGCCTTGCTCACCAGCTTCCGGCTTAAACAGTATTTACATGCAATGCACCTGGATGCAACTCCAGTTGCTCAGGCGAACGTATTTTCCAGCCGCTTGCACTGATCCAGGGAATCAAGTCCGTTGCAGTTGGGGTGGGTTGCTCCATCACAAGGTCTTGTCATCTGTTTGTTCTTGCTTTTCGATTTCAATCCATGCCCTCGAATCTCAGCAATTTCCATATAATTAATCAGGAACTATTTATAACTATGATCAACTGATCAACTGTCCCTTTCCCCATCTCCCCAACCTCGGCGTGAACTTTCGAGGAGACCAGCACGCAACTGGAAGACGTGCAGCCAACAAATCCGGGACCCAAGCTGCCGCCAGCACGCGAGCGGCTCAGGGGCACGAAGTTTGTCGACCCGGACCCTCGGAGACGTTCAAAATACGTCGGTGGAGCTCGATCTCCTGGCTGCGGCCGCAAAAGAAATGGACCGAGTGGGGCAACATCCCACTATAATCACTATAAGTCTTCTCAAAGGGTATCAAAGGTTTAACATGTAAAAACCAGCTATATACCCATCTGAAGTGTTAAGTTTAATCAGTTGACTCTGGCGTAAGCAGATGCTAGGTGGTACTAGATGTACTAGATGGTACTAGTACCTGACAAATTCCTGTGAAACAGCGCAGCACGACTTCAATATATTGTTCAATGGGATGAACTTTGTGCGACCGTGTTGTGTGGCTATTGCCGGCTATTGCTGTCTGGTCTTTTCAGAAAGTTTCACTGTTGCTTTGGGCAACACCCTTCAGAGGAGAGAAACAGTTCTTGAAGAGAGTACAATATTTGGCTATGGCTCAAGAAACGGGTATGGATCGGTACGCGGTGATCCGGACGTGTGGAACGAAGGAGTTACATAAATGGTCTCAAATTAATTCAATCTCTTCAAAAGGGTATGGATACAGGGTATGGATCAGGGGTATGGATCGCCTGTGGGTCCGGGGTATGGATCGGGACCTTACATTTTGAGCTGCAGCCATTCTTAAGGCGGCGTACCATCAGTCTAAAGCAGAATTCCCCAACAAACGCAGCAGTACTTTCAAAGAGGCCTTCAAAATGTGTACAATTGCTTCAGGAAAGGGTGTCATCTTTGTGGGAGTAATCTAAGATCCGCGATTCAGAGAGATGAGAGATGCAAGGAAGTATCTAAGTAGTTTTTTAGGAATGCAAAGGTTGCTTGAAAAGCACCGGCCTGTTACTTAGCCAGCACATGCAGTATCTTCAGAACTCTCCTGTCACTTTAACAAATTCAATGCAGCGTTTCAGAGTGTGAACATCTCCGGTTTTGCTACTCCTATATACCACCTGCGAAAATCTCGCGCGTTGTTCAGAGTGTGACTAAGTCTGTTCTTTCTGCTAGTGCCGTGCTCATACGCTTGCCAATTTCACACATGCAAAAGTCACTCTTCCAAATTATGACATATTCTGGGCGTGTTTTTTTTAATTGGTGGAGGGCAGTAGCATATGTGGAGTCGTATTTGTATATCAGTTTCGTGAGTACAATCTACTCTAGCACTGCCGAATTGATTTGTGAAGCGGTTGCCAAAACCATCAAGTGGTTGCGGAAAGGTGGAGTAGCAGTCTCGAGCTCCCTGCACGGTTCCCAGACTCTAGCAAAACAAGTGAAGGCTGATGCAAGACACTCATGCAGCTGGGCTGCCCCAGGTCATAGGGGTTCAACAAAACAATAATGGCAGGTATGCCACAACTATCCTCTGGTAATTAAACATAGCTATTGAAAATTGCCATTTATAGTGGATTTTCCCATTAAAAAATGGTGATTTCCCATAGTTATGTAAGTTTACCAGAGGGTATCTTCCACTGGCGAGTCACCTCGCCGCCCACATCCCCTTTCAGTATCCCAGGGCCCAGTAAGGCCCAGTATTTTTCAGGGCCCAGCGGTGACGTCCTTCTTGAACTTGCGAGGTTGGCCGTAGATTCTCCTCAACGGGGGGGGGGCAGCCAAAACTTGGCATTTCAATAGGCTGAGGGAACATATCTTTGGGGGATAAACCCTAAATGCTTTGGGAGCGAATTGAAACACACACACAGATTTAGATACATAGAGAAAGTAATACACACACAAATAGTAATACACACATATTTCTCTCTTTCTCTCTATATGTATATATATATGCACATTAATACACACACATATATATATATATTGTATACATAGTAATGCACAAATATGCACAAATATAATTAATATAGTAGTACACACACATATGTATATACTACATGTACATATGGATATATATATATATATAGATATGTACACGTATATATACATATCTATATATATACATATATACATATCTATATATACGTATATGTGTATATACATAAAAATATACATATATATATATATATTTATATATATACAAATATATACATATTATATATATATATACATATCAATATATATATATGTATATACAAAAAAATACATGTATATATATACACAAATATAAATATAAATGTATACATTTACATATTTAAATATATATATATATATTTATTTACATAAATAACACATATAAATATAAATGCATATATATATATAAACATAAACATATATATATATAAATACATGTATATATACATATACATAAACAAATACATTTATAAATGTAAATATATATAGATTTAAAAAAAATGTAACTATACATATATATATACACATAGATTTACATTTATATATACATATTTGCACATATAAATATATATACTTAAACATATATATATATATGCAAAAACAAAAATATATATATATATATGTATATGTATATATATTAATGTATATATATATATGTATGCACATATTTATACATAGAAATTGTATACATGTACATCAACATGTGCATATATATATATATATATAGTACATACACTTAAAAATGTAATACACATATACATTTATATTGGGATATCCCTTGTTGCACTAACAGTGAGCACGAGCGGAGGGCACCAAAATACAACCAAAAAATACTTCAAAAAAACGATCTGCTTTCTGGTGTAAAATTTGTGATCATCTGGTGTTTTTTAAGCTTGATCTTTTTTTCTGGTGTTTTTTTCGTCAAAATGATGCTCCTAGGGGGTGCAAAATTTGTGCTCATCTGGTGTTTTTTCGTCAAAATGGTGCTCCTAGCTGGTGCAAAATTTGTGCTCATCTGGTGCTTTTTTTCGTCAAAATGGTGCTCCTAGCTGGTGCAAAATTTGTGCTCATCTGGTGCTTTTTTTCGTCAAAATGGTGCTCCTAGCTGGTGCAAAATTTGTGCTCATCTGGTGTTTTTGTCGTCAAAATGGTGCTCCTAGCTGGTGCAAAATTTGTGCTCATCTGGTGTTTTTTTCGTCAAAATGGTGCTCCTAGCTGGTGCAAAATTTGTGTTCATCTGGTTCATTTTTTCGTCAAAATGGTGCTCCTAGCGGGTGCAAAATTTGTGCTCATCTGGTGCTTTTTTTTCGTCAAAATGGTGCTCCTAGGGGGTGCAAAATTTGTGCTCATCTGGTGCTTTTTTATCGTCAAAATGGTGCTCCTAGCTGGTGCAAAATGTGTGCTCATCTGGTGCTTTTTTCGTCAAAATGCTGCTCCTAGCTGGTGCAAAATGTGTGCTCATCTGGCGTTTTTTTCGTCAAAATGGTGCTCCTAGCTGGTGCAAAATTTGTGCTCATCTGGTGCTTTTTTCGTCAAAATGGTGCTCTTAGCTGGTGCAAAATTTGGTGGCATGAAACGATAGCAGGCAAGACCGAACATGCAGATCATGTTGTTGCTTGGTTTCTGGTGCTTTTTTTACACCATGAAAATGAAGAAAACCATTTTTGCACTGTTACTGGGCGGGGGGGGCTGGCCCAACACACACACAGATATGTATATATATATATATTATTGTATGTATACATGAATATTATAGTGAAAACTATGTATACACATACGATGTATATATGTATATACATCTATATGTCCACGCACACACACACATAAACATCCATGAAATCTGAGCAGTTTAAATAAATATACTTGCGCATACATCTCATCAAATCTGTGCAGTTTGGACAATAACCTTGTGCATGATGTCTGGAGTATATACTTATCATCCGAAGAAATTGCCATCACCATCGGAAAAAAAAAATGTCGCACTAGAAACCTTTGATACATTTGTGAGTTTGCCTGTGTGCTTATCGGGTTTCAGTCTCTGAGGCCAACAATCAATCAACCATACTCAACATATGAAGAAAACATATCCTCTGCGTGTATTTCGTCAACTTCAATCTCTGTCTATAGACGAGATGCACATGGCATGACCATGCAATGGAGAATCCCCCTAATTAGCCAGCATCAGAACAAGCATCCCATAGCTATCAGGGACCACAGGAATAGGGTTTCCAAAATTGGCATTCTTAACCTGAAAGTCTGGAAGATATGAAATCTGGAGTTGGGGGGAGGGACCATGATGGGGAAGTCAGTGCTTCAAGACTTAACTCCAGAGGAATCCAGAGTTAATTCTTTGTAAGTCTTCAGATTTTCGATGGATTCAGTTCACCGTTCTTTAGTCCTTTTAAATTTGTCAAGTTTGCCGATCGCAGCCCAGCAATGCCAAGCATCTCTTCCAGGAAGTCTTGAAATTGTCGGTGCTTGATCTCATGGAGCAAGCCTTGCAGTTTGGGCACTGCAGCTGCCAATTGGAGATGCGTAAAAAGAATCTGATAAAGGGGCTAGTAAAGAATACATGCACATACTATTGCAAAAACATGCTAAAATATACTTAATTACACTGCATAAATATTCACATAGGATCATAGTCACCGGTTGCTTTCTCACTTTCCACGTAAGCAACATGTCATTGAAAAACAAATTTGAATAGACTACGGTGGTATAAACGTGCTCCAGTGTCAGCATATTGTTGAAGCCCTCACATCATCTTAGCCCTGTTGAAGCTAATGCCGCAGAAATGGCCGCGCACCAAGGAACGATTAGGTGCAATTGCCACATCGTCTGGGATGTCCTTAGATCTCAGGGTGATGACCAAATTTGTAGGTGGTTTTACCCTCCAGGAATTTCACATAACTATGGAAATTCATCCATGTTTAATCTGCAAATCATCCACAGCCCATTTGAAAAATCGCGAGCTGTTCACCTGCGGACTGCCACCCTGCAACCGAGGTGCATCAGGGACCTGCCACTGGTGATAGGAATGACGCGGAGATTTGAGGCCATCCTGGATATTGCCCACAATGAAGGATCCCTCAAAGCTTTTCACTGCTCGTCCTGCCAAGGCCGTTTGGGCGCCACTTGCTGTCCGAAGGCTGAAATCCGAGGTGTTAGGTCAGGGTGTTGCCTCCTTTTAAAATGGAGAACCGAAAGAATTATAGTTGCACTATGTTGAATCACCTTTGCTGAGTTTTGTGCAAGGCCATGATTGCCAAGTTGGACACAATATCATGTTGAAATATGTTTTGTTCATTTGCAGTATGTTGATTCTTGTCGATTGGTCGAACAGTGAACGTGGATCTGAACCAATAATCAGCTATCCTTCATCTGCACATTGCAAAATCGTCAGCCCATAAGCCATGGTCAGGACATGGTATGACAATGTATGACAGATGGTCAGTTCATCATTTTTGCAAATCCTTATGTTAGCCAATATATTCCCCTATGTTTTGTCCCACAGGATTGACAATCCCCCATTAGATTGATAGAGGGGATGCCAATTTCAAAACGACTCTCTTTATCATCATGTCTCACTATTTTGGGGGTAATTGGCAAATAATAGGCAAAAATGATGGGCACTACTGAGTCGTGCTACGATTTTAGTCAGGCTGTACCTATCGGTTGACCAAAAAACATGTTGCTATGACCATCCCCCCGGCGCTGAAATTGGCCTTCGCCAGCGGGTTCCAAGCCACAAATCTTAGGTGGCAACAGACCTGGCTGGAGGCAGAAAGTGGATCCAAACATTACCCTCTGGTGAACTAGCATAACTATTGAAAATGGCCATAGAAATAGTGAATTTTCCCATGAAAACTAACATAACTATGGAAAATCACCATTTTTCATGGGAAAATCCACGATTTCTATGGCCATTTTCAATAGCTAACTGTTAGTCATTACCAGAGGGTATCTGCTGAACCATATCTCCAAATTATTCAATGATCTTCTTGAAGCACAATTGAGCTCCGATTCCTGTTCCTATGGCCACTTTCTTCGAATCCCAACTTATCCAAGGGACTTGAGGCAGGGAGGTCCGGCAGTGGCTCATCAACGAAGATGGGCTCATTGGGTTTGCATGGAGGAGACAGGGATCCCAAACGAGAAGTGAAGGGTCCTGCACCGGGTCGAACCGCGGGGAAAAACGCGGGGACCTTGAACAGCAATCTGGGGCGAAAAATAGGGACATGAAATGACACCCATCCATGAGCATAGAAAAATGGGAATCAAACAGGATTTGTCATGGGGATTTGGGAAAACAAACTAGTCACTACAGGTGGAAGAAATCTTGCCCTTGGATGGTTGAAATCCTACTCTATAAATAATGGGATGGCAAAACCACCTATCAACTGGTGCGGATCTTCGCCACTTACACCATTCTGAATGGCCTCCATCCATGGTTAATAGGGTATGTATTGAACTATTTGCCATACCCCCTACCAAGGGTATATTCAAGCACGTAGAATTGCCATTTGTATGGTGTACATGTTTACCATGTAAGTTGATACCCTCAAGTTGGCTCAGGAACCCTTGGGTTTCATTTTAGAACCCAAATACGGGGTCTAAAATGGAAACCCCAAGGGGGATTCTAGAACCCAAANCAGGGTTCTAAAATGGGTTCTGAAATGGTGCGCCTATCCCCTACAAAAATCATCAAAAAACACCTTGTTGAAACCCTGGCATTTCATGGCAAAAAACGAAGTGGAAATTTGATCCAGAAAAAAAGGCCCAGATGAAACCGACAACCGCAAAGAGCACCCCATGATATTCCATAGCGTTTTTCAATTCTTTTCAAAGGCTCTGAGATAGATAGTTCCTGACCTTTGGGTTGGATCAATTTCTACCTCACAATTGGCTGCTCACTTCATCTATTGAGCCCCCTCTCTTATCAGAGATGCCGAGCTAGACAATATTTTGCCCAGCCTTTCGGAATTAAACAAAAAACAAATGCATGCAAATCCCCAGCAAATGCACGTGCATTTCCGACGGACACTTGTGACACAACATGCAAAAATCACTTTGTGCGTGCCTCCAGGTGACAGCAACAAAAGCAAACTTTAAAAAAAAGTGAAAAAACCTTGGATTACTGCTATGAATGCAAAGGTAAAGGTACAGCTAACCACCCCAAAACTGAACTGAACCCACAAGTTCCCCAAGTCAGAAATATTCTAACAAGAGCTCAAGAAACAAAGGAACTGAGAATTTGGCATGTTTTCTGCTGTATATCTGTATAGTATCCTTTTGGTTTTTGTGCCAAATGGCATTGGTTCGGCCACATTGTCGCGACATAGGGCAATCGAGCCTTATAAATTATCATAAACCATGGTTTCAAC
>BGPT01003818.1:0-18071 GCA_003297045.1 Symbiodinium sp. clade C Y103
AAGGTTTCAGTGGGCCCTCCATGCTTTGTTGGCCACCTGCGGACAACACTTTTTCTCGGGCGCGCTCCCCCTAGCTGATGGCTGGGGTCGGCGGATATCGCTGTGTGAGCTCTTGTCGAAATCGTTGAATCGCTGGCGCAGAACCACAGACCCGAACGAGATGGGCCTGGTGCGCTGGTAATGTCCCCTACGTTTGCGACCGAGATCGCAGATGCAGTCAGATTGCTTTGCTTCCTGATTTTTTCCTTGGCATGCTGTGCTGCCCCGGGAAATAAGTCACTAAGTCGGACGCGATGTTGGCTCAACAACTCACTCCAAAGAACAGATCTAGAAAATAAGACTGATTTGGGGGAAGTGAGAAAAATCGTACGATAGTATGTTGGACCCTGTTGGACCCAGAGATCTTGCTTAGTGAGGCGGTTGCAAAGTTGCAGCACGTTGCATCAATGCAGACGTACAGACAAGATTCCAAGTTGTCAGCACAAAACATGTGATTCGTTTTTGCGAAATTCAGGCGGGAACTTGCGCAGCAAACCGAGGCTGAGGCAAAGTTTGATCTCTTTTACGCACCACAATTTCTAGACTTTTGCATCTTTGCATCTTTTGCATCTTTCGCCTGGGTTCACAGCATTTCAAAGCGCCAGGCCCAGCGCTTTGGGAAGTGTCTTGGTTTCCGATGCGTCGCCATGCCAGAGCCTCGCCATCTAAACCATTACGTCAGCAGCTGGAAAAGATCAGCAGTTTCCGAGAACATATATGTGCCACAATCATGAAGGATATGAAGGTGAAGGAAGCTCACACTTGGAAACTCTTGCCTACTTTGACCATCCCTTAGCCAACTTCAGTTTGTATAATGCAGATTGTGAACAGTGCACAGGACTGGGAACTGCAGTTGGTTGCGGTTTTGCAGATTATACGTTCTCGATTGCATCAAAGCAAGCAACTTTAACCCTGCAACTTACGTAGCAAGCAGGGCTCGCTGACACAGAAAATGTCCTCAGACTGTTTAGTCATCCTGCACATTCTGCACAGCCATGCTGGTGCCAAAAATTTACAAAGCGATATATACAAAGCGCTGCCCTGTGTAAGAGGGGTTTGGATGAATGAGCTTGCTGAAAGCAGCAAGTCAGCCATGTGAAGAAGGTAGGCGAAGGTATCCGAAAGCAACATCTTCAACCCCCGCTACGTTTGTGTAAAACATCGACAACTAAGCAAGTTTAATGTGATTCCCTTTTGTAAGTTCCACTTCAATGCCAGAAGCATGAACACAAAAATCACATTGTAGCTTTGACAAACAAAGGCTGCTTTACCACTCATAGGCAATACAAAGGCATAGGCACATCAGCTTTCTGTTTGAAAGCATTTTGACCTACAGATGAGCTGGCCAGAACTGGATAAGATTTTGAAAACAATATTAACTTTGCCCCGATCTATAGGCAAACAGTCCCATGCGGTCCTATTGACAAAATCTTTCAGACTGCTATCTCCACTCAAAACGTGTATGCTGACGACAGCCTATCATGTGATCGAGTCTCAAGGGTGCAAATAGAAAGACCTGGGATGCACTGCACTGGAATAAGGTATGGCGGGGCTCCCAAGGGCGATCAAATGGCTAGATACCGACAGGGTTGTCAGCGGCTGCCTCAGATTGTGTTGGTTTCACATGGTTTCACGTGGTTTCATTCACATTGACAGTGCAAATCGTGTTGAATGATGTCGAATACCCTTCCACGCCTGCGCCAACCTGCTTGGCCGCTGAGTACCGTCGTGGCATGTCCTGGTCGTTTGAACGACTTTCTCGAAAATGGGCAAGTCTTGGGCTTGAAAGAGCAAGAAACGCCCAACTGTTCTAGAAGAGAAGAAAAGGGTTTGAGCTTTGACTTTGACACAAAAGCATAGCTTTCATGAGCTTTCAAACCTGCACCCACCTGCACCCAACCCAACCTCCAGATCCATGGCTTTAACAGGTTCGTTTGGATGGAGTTCTGAAGCTCGTTTTAGACGAGGTTCGCATTGATGCCAAGCAGCCTGCTTGGAACGATGTCAAATGTCGAACAAGCAAAGTAATCTCTCCTCGTGTTGCAGCTGTCAGCATGGCACCTGGAACTAGCAGTTTCCATCAAGAGACCAGTGCAGATTGCAGGCAGATCGTATGCTTGATATGGGTTTTGAACCACAAATCCGCAAGATCCTTGCCAAGGTGTGGGTCAGGGTGGAGAACATTTCACAATCATACACAATGATTGAAATTCAAGGATATCATTTAACCATATTTAATCCCTTGTATGCTTTGGTTTGGGGAGTGCATTGGCTTCTTTATTTGCTTCTGTAAAATCAAGAAACTATTACTTGCAAAGGTAGAAACCAATTGCCAAGCACTAGAAGCCATTTGCCAAATAAGTAGAATGCGTCGAAACCATTTGTCAAGTAAAGTAGAAAATGTGGAAACCAGTTGCTATATAAGTAAAGCAGGAGATGCAGAAAACATTTGCTAAATCATATTGATTTACCATGAACCACTACTTAAATCAAAGGGTAGTTTTTCAGGTAAAAATGGATATTGACAATGTTATCATGGGTCAACACCGATTCAATCTTGGAACAATCATTCGCCAATCAGTAGCTTGTGGCGAGAAAGGACCAATGTCTTTACCCCACATGCCAGTTGAATAGTAATAGCACCTCTTTCACCCATGGTTGAACCTAAAATCCAAGCGGGAGTACTATCACACCATACCAGTTGTAATGCCGTTTCAATCTATCAAACAGCAACAAAAGCATGGCAGCTCCTTTGACTCAAACAGAAGGTCTTCGAACCACAGCAGGAGGGTTTTGCCCTATAGCAGCAGACTCGAAGAGGGTTTGTTTCCACTGCAGGAGTTGTTTGACCAGCAACCCAGTGCTTTGAACAGCAACCCAGCCGAGGAAGCCGCAGTTTGGCGAAAAACGCTACGTAAGAGCCCGTGATAGATAGGAAGGTTGATAGTTAGATGGATAGAGATAGATGGATGGATGGATGGATGGATGGATGGATGGATGGATGGATGGATGGATGGATGGATGGATGGATGGATGGATGGATGGATGGATGGACAGATAGGTAGATAGATAGACAAATCTGTGCAAGTGCAACAGAAGATGTCTGTAGCGCAGCATCAAGTATCCGCGCGAGTGCTACATGCCCCCCCCCAGTCCCCGAAAGCTAAGACCCTAAATGGTTGAATCATGATGAAGGACAAGTTCCTCAAGTCCTAATGTCCATCTAGTCCCCCCAAATCCCCCCATGGTCCCCTGGTCCCCTCCTAAGTCCCCTGAAGTCAAGACCTTCGATGGCTAAATCACGATGAAGTAAGAGGTTCCTCAACTGCTCACCACACTGACGTAGAGGGTTTCTCCAGTGCTTATGTCCATAGTCCCCGAAGTCTCCCTTGGCCCCCAAGCCCCCCAAGTCCCCTAAAGTTAAGTCCCTAAATGGTTGTTGTGTTGAAATATATCAAACCGAGGTCACCCTTTTCCCCCCTCTGCTCCCCAAGCCCCCCTATTCCCCAAGTCCCCCCCCCGCAAGTCCCTAAAGTCAAACCCAGGTCACCACCAATTCCCCCCTTGGACCGCCAGTCCCCCTTGTCCCAAAGCCCCCCTCTCAGTCCCTTGAAGTAAAGACCCTAAATGGTAGTCAATCACTTGAAGTCCAGAAAAGCATCCGTTCCATGAGAAAGGACTTGGGCTTTGGGGGCTTGGAACCATACAGTCAAACAGATTGCCCCACACAAGTAAACCATGTTCTCACCAAGAGAGAAAGGCTGCCAGGCTGTTGGTGCAGGCGTTCTTCATTCTCTTTTGTGCTATGTTCTTCCTTTCCTCATCTCAGAATCAGGCACTGTTACTTTCTTCCTTTTCAATAAGTAGACAATTTTCATATTGTATCATTATCTACGTCTATATTTGTCAATTTAAGTTATATTATCTTTATTAGTATATTGTCTTATTGGTTGATTTAAAGCAGAATAAGGGTATCACAGAAACCGTTTCAAACCGTTTCCTACTACTTGCTACTTCACTCTGGCAAAAATATCAAATAGTTTCAAATAGTTTCTACAAATGGCTAATTAGCAAATAGTCCAAACCGTTTCAAACCGTTTCATACTACTTACTAGGTAATAGTCCGAAACCGTTCCAAACCGTTTCAAACCAATCCCCCTAGGCCTAACTTACATTGTTTTTTATCATTATTTGCTAGTTAGTTATAATTCATTGATTATAATAGCCTCTCTACAGTAATAGTTTCTGTAAATTGGTTTTATGTAAGAAGTAGCTTCATGCCTCCCACAGACAAAGAGACCAAAGCACGTCCCAAGCTTTGGTATTCTTTTATGCGAAAATTGAACATACTACCCGGAGACATGAGCAGAGTTGGTATGAGCTGACCATATTGACCAAAGCGGCCAGCTTCCGCGGAAGCGCCACACGCTCTTTTTTACAGCAACGTGGCCAAAGGAGGCGCGGCCCCAGAGACAATGCCATGCAATGTGTAAACACAGGATGTTCTTCGCGATCGTTGTTTACACTCTTTTTCTACCTATGTCAATAATTACTAGGTGAGGAAGCTTGCGAATGAGATTCTCAACAGGCGCTCCGCGGTATAGCAAAATGAAGTCAAAGAAGTTGGTTTAGTGTCAGAGTGCTCCAGAGTGTGTCGGATTCAAAGTGAAAGGCCCTACAAGGTCATGATTGGAAATCGAGAGGTCTTGAAAGGCAACCAGGACATCCAAGCAATGGCTGCAAGGCTGCAAGTCACAAAAGTGTCCATTGCCTCATTGCTGAGGACATCACGCAGATTGTGAAGGTCATGGATGCCTTCAACAAAAACCGAGAAATTGTCTCTACCCTCCGGGAGGCAGGTGACATCAAATTATGGTGCAACCATGTTTGTTTAAAGTTTGTTCGCTCAAGTTGCTGGCTGTTGGATCTGGGCTGAAACAAGTGCAACATTGTTATGTCACACTGTGTGTGTGTGTGAGGCTGGGCTTACAAGCCAAACTGCTAGCGGCAAGGCAGATCGGAAAGCATAAGTTTTGCATTTCCAGATGATTTCAAACCTTGGTTTTTGCATGGTTCAACCATCTCTTTTATATACGGCTGATTATGGCCGCAAGGCTCTCGTTTTCTGCAACACCAAAAGAATGTGCGAGAGCCTTTCAAACGAGCTGTATCGCCAAGGCAGCCTGCTGCAAACTTGTCCCTCTCTTTGCAATTGAACACGAAAAGAAAGAAGATTGAAGAAGTGAAGAAAAATCTATGGCGCTAGTAGAAACAAGTGAAAACAAGTGGAAGTAAGTGGAAGCAACAGCAAAATTTGCTTCCGACCAAGTTTGCGCTGTGCAGGTCTTCCCTGCACATCCATTCATGGTGACAAGGACAACTTGGAAGGGTTTCATTGGCATCATGAACATTCATGAAGTGGACTAAGTGTGCTAGTGGTAGTTTCGGCACGAGCCCGGAAGGACCAGAGGCAGCGTGAAGAGGCTCTCAATGGTCTGAAAAGTGGACGATTCAAGGCCAGTGCTTTGGAGCAACACGGGAGTTTCTTTTACCCACCCAGCAATCTTGATGCTAGTGTCTCTTATTACTTGCCAGTAGTACCAGAACGTAGCGGGGTGGAAGTATCGAAAAAGGAAACTTTTATAAAAGAAGACGTACATACAGAATGTGGTGCCTGTTTCTGCGTTTCAAAATGGCAGCCGCAACTTCTTTGACATTTGTGTCAACCACAAAAAAACAAGAAGCATTCCCAAACATGCAAGGAATCCGAACGCACGCAATGGCTGTCTCTTGCGACAACAATCCTATCAGCTCCTATCGGTCTCATGACACGCAGCTACCAATCCCTTCTGGTTTTCAACTGTCCTGTTTCTAGCCAAATGCATCATTGTATAATTGTGTGTCACTCCTGTGTCCTTTCTTTTAGTAACTAGCACCCCGCCATTAAGAAACTGTTGCGAATCACAACTGTTGCCTTCTGGTTTCAAATCTTCGTTTTCCTGTGTATGCTGCCTGTGTCCTTCCTACCAGTACCACGCCATAAAAGACGACAAAAAAAGTCTCCACCAAGTACCATTGCCATGATCTGTAAACGCCTCTCAGATCATCAATCTTACCCACCTTGAAAGCCTTAAAATTAGGAATCCCAAGGACCCCAAACAATACCAAATATGATCAAACAATATCAAATATGTATTCATGCAAAGCTCTTTCGCCAATTGGGACACATTAGAAGTTTACTACCCAAACATACCCAAACTTTCTTTGATTACACAGCAATATCCAGTATAGTTTGTGCCACAACGCATCGAGATAGGTATTTACAATATGTAGATTTCAGCATGTAGAGGAAGACAACCATTTGGTCACAGAATCATGCAATTACTCAAGGATTCGATTATGTCTGATCAAGTGTGTGTGTGGGTGGATATAATATGATATGATTAATACCCGTGTTTCCAAGATGGAGGTTCTCATTGCTACTGATGTGGCTGCACGTGGATTAGACATCAAGGGTGTCGCTTGCGGCTCAGCACTCACTACATTGAAATCCAATACTCAAGCGTCCTGCATGTTGCTCAGGGCCTGGTGATAAACTTTGATCCAGCCAACAACACAGAGGCACGCATTGCGGCATATCAGTAGATGTCATGAAATGGTTCATGTATGTTCATGTTCAGTCCAGGCTATGTGGGGGCGTGTTCCAAATTCATCCACAAGAGTACAGGATTACGTCCACCGTATTGGTCGCACTGGCCGTGCTGGGGCGTGAGAGACTAAGTCCCTCAAGACGTTAAGTTTGCAATGCGTTTGCAATGCGTTCCGAAACATTCAGCATGAGACAACATGTGGAGCGGAGAATCAAAGAGTCTGTGACCAGATTTGGGGTGATGCTGGTGATGCTGCTGACGCTGAGGAAGGGATTCGCCATCACCTTCATGACAGGCGCCTCGTGGCTCTCCGTTTTGGCAGAGTCGTTGGAGTCGTTGGAGCTGCCAGGTCAAGATGCAGCCAAAGCCAGGGGAATCATTGAAGTCATGGAGCGGACCAACCAGGACCCTAGAGCCATAGAGTCTGTCCGTGATACAACGGAGCAGTGCTGAATTCTGAATTTTACGCTTTGCTTGGGCACTGCGCGTCCACTTCCAAAAACATGCTGATGCCAAAATTTAGATAATTCATGATGCTAAATTCATCTTAAAACGATAAAATGATGCTAAATTCATCTTAAAACGATATACTGTATAATATATGCTTATTATATGCTTGAATATGTTTATATAGATATGCTTTGATTCTCTAAATGTGGTCGAACGATCTGAAATGCAAAGGAGATCAGCGGAGACCTTCTGCGACTTGCAGGCAAGGGAGATTCTCTGAAGAGGCGATGAGTTTTGCAAAAAGACGAGTCAAAGGTGTCTTCTGAATTGTCCTTATGTATCCTTGTGTCGTTCTCATTTTGTCTCGTTTTGCTAATTCAGCTCGACTTCAGGTGCCGCACCGCCAGGAGGTCCAGCCCTTGAATGGCTCCTCCCCTTTCCTCTAGGCACATCCAGAGACTGTAGCATTTTGAGACGTGTTTTCTTAAACTACATATCTTACATATCTCTATCATTCGCTATAAATGTTCCTACATTCCAAAAGAAGGATGGACTTGCAGAGCCAGATTGGAACCAGGAGGAGTTTCTCAAGCCTCTGAGGTGGGAAAGGACGCACTAGAGGAGGTGCTCCACGAAGAGGCAAAGGGCGTAGCCCAAGCCCTTAGACGTCCTGGAGCGCGAAAACTCGCTTGCTCTGTGGAAAAGCCTTTTCAGAAAAGCTGAGAGTTTCGGCTTCACTATCTCCACTGTTCATGTATTTCATAGAAATAGAGCTGGTCCTCTGTGACGCGTGCTGTTTTGTGTGTGTGTGTATATGAGAGAATGTGCTTGCAGGGTCACAATGCAGCATTTTTTGCTCATGAGCCTTGGCCATGGCAGCTGCAAAAGGAGGATGTTCTGATGTTTTCTGCATAGAATTGTGTGGGGTTGTGATTTAGCCTCGGGTGCGATGATGCATGAAACAGAGCTTTGGTCCAAATGTAGAGTATGTAGACGTGAAGGACAGTAACAATTGATAACAATTGTGCATAAAGGTTGAAAAGGGCGATCTTTTTCACATAGAGCCATGGATGACAATGTGCCGAGCTGTACACATGGCAGAGAGGATATTGATTTTGTCCTGATGGGTCCGAGTGGATTTTTGGGTGCTGCAATTCTTCGTTATTTGCAGTCGTCCAGCTTTTCCGTTTATCCAACAAGACTTCGGCTGAAAGATAGGTTGGGGTTGGAAGCGCTTCTGGATGAAATAAAGCCAAAGCTTGGAGTTATATGTGCCGCTGGTGAGCGTGGGAGACCAAACATTGCCTGGTGCGATTCTCATCCGGTTGAAACGGTCGATGCAAATATCACTGGACAGCTGTCCGTGGCGGCTGCGTGCCATGAACGTGGACTTCACGTGATACTGGTGGGAACTGGAGCCTTGTATGTCACATCGGAAAAGAAAAGAAAGTTTTCAGAAAGTGATCCTCCAAACGGTGGCTCACCTGGAGTTTATACTGCTCTCAGGCAGAAGATGGAGGAGTTGACCAATTTCTTTGAAAATGCACTGGTCATCAGAGTGCTCTATCCACTCAGCTCAGACCTAGATGCACGAGGCCTTTTGGGCAAGCTAGCAACTTGGAAGATCTTGGAATGGCTTGGGGCGTTGGGACATCATCCTTTTTCACTGCAACGTAATACTCTTCGTTGGTTGCTGGTATTTGCATTCCATTGCATTCCATTCATTTCGTTGTGTCACCCTGTCTCAGGCAAGGTTTCAGCAGGTGGACAGCGTGGAGACATCAGTTACAGTCCTGGATGATTTGATACCCCTTTTACCAATCCTGGCAAAACGGAGGGCTGCTGGTGTTTTCAACTTCGTCAATCCAGGGACGCTATCCTATGCACACATAGTTGGTGCCTTATGATCAATTGCGTGAAATTGTCAAGTCTATTGTCTATTTGCATGTATTTGCATACTTTGTGCAGTTAGCCGTTAGCCTTCTCTTTCCGGAAGTTCAATGCAATTGGACAATGTCCACAGAGTTGTAGGTTTCGCTGCTGGAAGAGAGGATATCTTCATGCGCCGAGTGGACTCCTCCGACGATTCGCGGACAGGGTTTGATGAAAATCTCAAGGGGCCAGTGGGAAAAGCTGGACAAGTTTCAAAATTTGCACAATTCGATCAAAACATGTTGCAAACGATCATTACGGTTCATAGTGTGCCAAGATAGAGTATGTTTGCCACTTTCAAGGATGTGGGTCAGGGCTCTTTGACAAGAATTGAAGACCTTCAGGTGAAAGGAAACACCCAATAGATCCCAATAGGAGCAGTGACGTCACCACTGAGCCTGGGACACAATGAAGATGAATATACAGTATTAAGTATTGATATACAATTATATATATATATATTTATATATACTAGTAAGACTAATAATGGAACACAAAGCACCATCGTCTCAGTTCAAGTCTTTGCGCCCAGGAGCAGGAGCTGGAAATAAGGCTGCGGCAGAACTTGATACCACTCGTTTGCAGGACAGGATACATACTGCACAGATCTGCACAGCAAAGATGCCTCTAGCTCTTGCAGAGGTTGTGATGTAGAAGACTGGTAGATAGACATGTCAATGCCATTTCAGTTGGCTTGTTTGATTTGCCATCACCCCATTAGCTCGACTAAGCCCTGGTGATTTGTCAGATGGAGGATGGACTTTTCTAAGTGCAATTTGTTGTACTTGAAATCTTTGAGGACGCAATCGGGGTGCCAATACCGCAGGTGGGGCTGAAGCGTTGTGCAAACCAAGATGGAATTCCTGCAGTGTCAAAATTGCTTGCATGGACAAAGAGTATGATAGAGATTTATAGAGTATGATGTTGTATGAATTTGTTGATCAGAGGTTCATGCAGAATAAAAATACCGCGGACAGCGGCTTAATGAGAAACGGCACACAGACCTGCCCCAGAAAGTTCTCGGCATTGACAGGCCTCAGAATCGGCCAAGCGCATAGTGGCAGATTTGAAAGATGACGAGATCAGGCGTTTTGTACAAAGTCTACAGAAAGCACCGTGATGAAATCCTTCCATTCACTTAGAAATCCTTTGAAGAAATGGAATGGCAGCGCTGTGAAAAGGATCGCAATGAAAGAAAAGAACCTATCCGATCTAGCCTGGAGCATGAGGTGAAATGGATTGAAATTGCATTTGGATTTGTTTGCAAATCAAAGCAATGCCATTCTTTGCCATCTTCTTTGCAAGGTGGTGAGCCTCACTGTTGCTGCATCGGCTCCTGTAGAGTAAAAGCTCAACAACATCAATGCTTACTTTCTGGCACTTGTTTTTCTCATGTTGCTGTTTGGTTCGAAATGTTGCAAAGCTAACACCTGAACTCGCATGCACACAAGAATTGCCTCATCACCTCTGTTTCTCCGTGGGTCAGCTCAACACTGCTCCAGCGATGGTGTCGGCCAAAGTTGCGGCCGAATTGCATGAGGAGACTCTAGATCCGGAGGCAGCTGATGCTGATAATGGTTTGGACCTCAGACAGGCTGGCTTTGTGTAGACTACCAGCACCCGTGTTCACAAATGCAAACTAGGGTTGGTTCTGCATGCAGCTACAGTGTTCAATCCTGGCTCCTCACTGATCTTTGTGCCAGCCCACTCATGGTACAGATATATGCCTTGCAAATATTGCAAACAGTAGAAGTCCTTTGAACCTGAGCAGAGACGGATTCCCATCGCCTCCAATATGGTATGTAGGTATTTGCCTATATCAATATTATATGTACACATATCGTCTACAATATTCTACACATGTTATATGATATATTAATAAGTATGTGTGTGTGTATGTCTGTATGCCTGTATGTTTGTATGCCTGTATGTTTGTATGTATCTATGTATCTATCTACGTATCTATGGATCTATGGATCTATGTATCTAGGTATCTACGTCTCTACGTCTCTGCGTCTCTACGTCTCTATGTCTCTACGTCTCTACGTCTCTACGTTTGTATGTCTGTATGTCTGTATGTCTGTATGTTTGTTTGTCTGTCTGTATGTAATGTATGTAATGTTTGTAATGTTTGTACTGTATGTAATGTATGTAATGTAATGCAATGTAATGTATTGTAATGTTATGTTATGTTGTGTAATGTTGTGTAATGTATGTAATGTATGGAATGTATGCAATGTATGTAATGTATGTAATGTATGTAATGTATGTAATGTATGTAATGTATGTAATGTATGCAATGTATGTAAGGTATGTAAGGTATGTAAGGTATGTAAGGTATGTAAGGTATGTAAGGTATGTATGGTATGTATGTATTGTATGTAATGTATGTAATGTAATGTAATGCAATGCAATGCAATGTAATGTATGTATGCATGCATGCATGTATGTATGTATGTATGTAAGTATGTATGTATGTAAGTATGTATGTATGTACATGTTTGTGAGATTCATCCTGAAAGGTCCTGTTCAAAGTTCAGACACTAATGGAGAATGTACGAACCTGTGAAAACGGCTGAGCCCCCCAAAACCAAAGCGTAGATGCAGTATGTATTCGCGGTGCCTACAGATGGCACCATTTAGTTGCAGAATCTGGGTTGTTGCCTAAATTTCCATGCTTGGAATCGCAAGAAGATACAGGGAGACGTTGGTTTGTTTGGGATTTTTTGCCTATCACAGATATTCGTACATAGTCTTACAATATCTTAATATATCTTACATATTTACATGTCTCCACATGCAGCACTTGTTGGTGGCATTTTGCATTGCAAAGGACTTCGAGTTCGCCAAACCCCATCGGTCCCTTCGGCAACGAGTTTGCCGAGTCCGCCAAAGAGTCCTATACACCACGGTCCTGAAGGACACGTTCGCCATCATGCGAGCAATCACAGTCATCTCAGTCATCTCAGTGGCATCTTAGCAGCAAGTGTTACATGGTGTTCCGAAGCGTGTTGGATGATTTGGGATAGATTTGGGCTGGATCAGAAATTGTAACTGGCCACTGGCTACTGGCTGGAGAGTGTGCTTCCCTTCTTGTAAACTGATCTGGGGACACTGGATGGCCCCAAAGAAAAGGAAACGGTACATTTGAATATGAGTATTGCAGTATAATTGCTGTTGCATTCTGTCGAAGGCTTCAGTGAGCGTAGTATTGGTTTGCGCGTATCTGTAGGAGTCTCTGTGCAGGTCTCCAGTTCCCCAACTTTTGGATTTTGAGAGAGCGTCTATGAATGTCTCAAAGAAGATCCTAGCGTCTTTAAACTTTATGCGTTTTTGAGACTTGTTCGCTGTAAAACAAGACGCAACCTAGTCTGAGATTCCTGCATGAACATGGATCGCCTTGCCTCTCTTGTCGAGTCAGCCTTGCTGGCTGCACAAATTCTACCATTGCCACACCCTATGGAGGATCAGGCACTTCCGTGCTTGCTCCCAGCAAAGAAAACTGAGCATTGCCGAACTCCAGCAACTCCCACACATCAGTCTTTGGCATTAAAGCCATTCCATAGAATGTGAAAGCTGGCGCACCCCACCCCACCCCACCTGACCTACCAAGACCAACATTTGATATCAGCCATCATCAGGGGTTGCAAAGAAAAGTGCAAAACCGCTTCTGAACTGTTACAGCTGAATACAGCTGAAAGATGTTTAAAGCACATGGGCAGAAACATGCAGACCAAAGGATCTTTATTGCAATCACGCCCTTTTCCTTTGCCATTTGAATTTGATTACCAACAAGCATGTGAATTCCAGAAGACATGCCCTAAGGTACCCCGATGGGAGAGAAGGGGCAGAGGGTGCTGCACCACTTGACAACCAAGATTGCAAGACGGGAGGTTCTGGGTTACAGTCAGCTTGTCCTGCAAGAGTCCGCCTATGACAATGCATACCTACTGCCTTTGATATCGATGGGCCGTTTCTTTGGTCGGTCCTTCTTCTTATTGACAATCAACTTCATTCTGCAGTATTCAGTTGCTTATTTGCTGTGGACTCGAACGAATGTCACGCAAAGAGCCTATCGCGAGAAGCTTTTCGGGCTCTCAAGTGATAGCCAGGGAGCTTGCTACTACCCAGAACAGTTTGAGCCAGACATTAGATGTACACCCGATGAGGTTTATCTTGCAACCGACTGGAAGCGCTTGGATTTGAATGGAGACAACCACTGGACTTTTGAGGAAGCTTCACAGGTGAAAGATTGGCACTTGGGATCGGGTGTTACAGGAAGACGTGTGAATATGACAGAAGTGTACAAGAACATAATTCGAGTCTTCGAGAAATATGCAGGTCCTCGGATTGCACTTTGTGACATCCAGCATCAAGTTGAAGTGTTTGATCAGCAGACTGGCTTTTGGGAAGTAGGCTACATCACAAATATTACCAGCGACGATCGCATCATCGCAATTTACTCTAATGCAACCAAGCTCAACGTCTTTGAGAACCGTCACACTCGAAAACGGTTGAACGGTGTGATCTACACTTGCTCCTTTCCGAAATGTGTCGACACAGATAATGGTGCAATCGACTCTGAAGGGAGTGCTTGTCAAGGCTACAATGGCTGGGATGCTTGCGGAGGTACGTGGGATGATGAAGATTTCAAAGTTGGCAAATTGTGCTGTACTTGTGGTGGTGGTTCCCGAAGTTTCGGTCTGGCAGGCTACAGTCATGTCCCAGTAGGTTTGTCTATGGACAGGGTAACCAGTGTGGATGGCTACACGCTTTGCAAGCAAGATGCCCTTTTGTCGGCTCAGCAGGATGAGTGCATTAAGAACTTTACCACGATTCCGAACCACATTTACATGGAAGAGATTGCACCATTTGCAAAGTTCTGCTTGCTGCCAGAGACAGAGACTTGCAGCAACATGAAGTTGCGTAATTTGCGGCCTCATGTGGAATTCAACATCCAGTCAACTGTGCCAGTCTTCTTTAAGATTACTGGTTTAAGCACAGCAACTGACCTGACACCTGACGTGATTTGCCACCGGGCTGTCAGTCTTTTTTGCCCAAGCATATTTACCCTGCAATCAAGTTTGTTCCAAAACGAGCGAACTGATGCTTGTGGGAAGAAGTCACGAAGTATCGTTGGAAATGATGTGAAAGTCACCTACCAAGCTAGCAGTGTTTACGGCGACCCAGTTTTTGGCCTGACATCAGCGATGTTTCAGGGGTTCCTCTTTCTGATTGTGTTCCTGTGGGGCTTGGCATCAGTGGCTGAGTTTCGCAGCATCTCTGTTTGGTGGAATGTCATGCTGGCACTCCCAAGCTCTAGCATTGATGATTGCTTGAAAGAATCGTGGGAAAGTGGTGACGAGGACTGTTCGTTGGAAATCATGGGAATCAGCCAAAAAATCCGCATTCTCACCATTCTATTGAACCTTCTCCCTCGCAGTATTCTGCAATGCTGCATCTTCATTGTCGGTATCCAGTACCTTTTGTCTGTTCGCAACATCTCCGACCTCATTTTGAACAGTCTGGCCCTGACATTTCTGGTGACAGTGGACGAAATGCTTTTTGCAGCTTTTGCTGGTGAACAAAATGCAGCATGGATTCAAGCAACCAAGCCGATCAAGGGTCGCTCGTTCAGATGCGTGGATCGAATACTGGCACTTACACATATTCCTTTGGGTATGTTCATGTTCTTTCCGATTTTGATTTGGCTTTCATACTATTTGATTACGAACAAGATCTACACTGACCAGCTGGCTGATGCAACGTATTGTCTTTGTGACTTGGAAGGGACCAACTGCTTGGCATCTCGCACCCTAGCAATGTGATTCACCAAATTCGCTCTTCGTCAGCAAATGCTGCGCGAGCAATTTGTGGGGCATGAGCGCCTTGTCCTTTAGGGAAAGTAGGCACGATTGATCAAATAGCAAAAATGACAAAAATCATATAAGTCACGGTCAAAATGGTTGAAGACCACTTTAGTATTGCAGTAGTTTTTTGTCAGAGATGTGCACGAAACACTGTAAAGATCGGTAAAGCGATGTGGCCCAAAGCGATAATGACACAAGACAATCCCTATTTGAATTTCCACTGCAGAAAGAGTGAACCTGTGCTTGGCTTAAAACCTTCTCTAGGGACGGGGTCTTTAGTAGAGCAAAGTGTTCTCGTGCTGGGCATCTTGTTGGGGAACTCTAGGAAACAATTTTATAGAGGGCAAGTGATGCCTACATAAGTTACATAAGTTATAGGAGATATGCTTTGCATTTTATAGGCTCCTCATTTTCAGATATTTGGTGGCTCCTAGAAACCACACGACAATTTTACAGTGGAAGTTTTAAGGCAAGAGCATGTTGATGTAAAATTTGCTAAAGGCATCTAAAGGCATTTTATATTGCCTTTGCTAGGCAGCACGTTTTACGCATTTTTTTTTGGATACGGTTGGTTTAGGGCCCCCTTCATTTTAAGGAACTCCCATTGGACGCAAGGAACGCAAGCCTAGTATAGCCTAGTAGAATGTGAATGACTTGGATATGGGGTAGCTGTACAAGGCACTAAAAGGCTATAAATATGGATAAATAATGATAAATATGGTTTATAAATATATATATATATATATATATTATTGATTTCGAACATACTACCGCTAAGCTTAAGTCGTATCACGTGACCTGAAGTCGTATCACACCTGCGTGCGCGCAGTGTTTCGTATAGATTTTGATAGTTCTTTATTTGATTGGCCATTGAATAGAGTGCAGCTTCATCGCTGTGCGCAGTGTTTTGTTGACATGATTCTACTTAACCCTGTATGGTATAGATTGGATTCTTTCTGCTGATACCATTGTCAACAGTGTGGTGAGAGGCGTGCCCTATTGAAAATAATCATATTGAGGGTCTCCCTCCTGCTAGGTTCTGCTGGTGGGTACCTGGATTCTGCCTGCTGCTGCCTTCTGCTGCTGGGCCCTGCCTGCTGCTGCAGGGTTCTACCTGCTGCTGGGTTCCTGCCACTGCTGGGTTGCTGCCACTGCTGGATTCTGCCTGCTGCTGCCAGGAGGCATGGGCAGGCACCTAGGGGCACCTTAGTCGTGCCTATAGAGTTCCAGGCAAGAACCATGTTTCTACAACACTAGGCGCGCATTTCGACTCCCACATTAAGACGCAAAGCTACAAAGAGAAAAAAGGAGGGAATAGACGTTCAACATGGGTAACTGTCACTCTCAGAGGGATATGGACAACCGTGTGCCAATGGGATTCGTGATTTCAATCTGTTGGCATGAAAATGGATCCCGTCGCCAAGACATGGGGATTTGTGTTTGTTCCGGGCGAAGATGGATGTCCTTGGGTGCCCTGTGCCATGGTAACTCTTTAAGAAGCCTTATGAAAATATACGCAAAAAAGGCGTTAATGTCTCAGTGGTCGCAATATTTTCATATATTTTCTTCTTTTTTTGACATGTAGAACCGCTCCCTGAAAGCCGGTGTGCCATGGGGATTTTGATATTTGATGAGATTTTTGCCTACTAGAAAGTCCAACTCGCTGTGCCATGGGGTTGATATGACTTCTGCCCAATTAATGTGACTTAAACCCCATTAATCTTATTTACTCCGGGGTCAAAGTGGTTGGCACCGGACAACTTTTTAAGGGGTGGTTGCGCCATCTATTGAGCATTGAAAAAACCTTTCCGATATGTACCCGAAACAGCAAATAATGTGCCCTAACATGGCGCAACCCTACATGTGCAAAATGGGGCAAATTGCGCCATCTATCGCATGTTTAATCTAAATCCCTTCTTCCGGGACTGGACATTTCGGTCATCAAACCGTTGAAAAAAAAAGGGATGTGTGTGTTCAACAAAAGTTTTTTGGGAAAGGATTTTTGCGCTATTAAATAGATGGCGTAACAACCTGAGACAGCGCCATCCACTTGCAGTTGGAGAGAGGAGATTTTACCCGGAGAGATGGCTCAAGTCAAAACACCCAAGCATATTTGTCCTCTACTGCAATGTAGAAACACACTAGCAGAGCATCCTTGCAGAGCATGTAGGAACATACATTCTTTGTAATGACTCCCTTATTTAGGGATACTGTATTGTCATAGCTTGTTTTAGCGTCGAAACCTAGCGCCAAAATAGGTAACACCAATTCTTGAGTGTGGGCCCCCGCATGCCACCTACTCCAGGGTCAAAATAGATGGCCAAGCCCCTCTTTTTAGAGGGTTGGGCATAAATAGTGAGAAATGCGAAAAGAGAAGCATCTACAATAAATCCACCAAAACATTGAGAGAGTAGTGGATGCGTTCCTGTGGGAACAGCTGCAGGCCAAACCAAAACCTAGAAATGCAGGAATAGATGGCGCAACCCCCCCAAAAAGGGCTGCAAGTCACCCAAGAAACGACTGAAATGGCGGCATCTACAATAAATCCACCAAAACATTGAGAGAGTAGGGGCGCGTTCCTTTAGGAACAGCTGCAAACCAAACCAGAATCCAAAAATGCAGGAATAGATGGCGCAGATGGGGCTGCAAGTAACCCAAAAAACGGCTGAAATGGATAGGTGCTACATTGCCATGGAAAGACTTGCAAACCCAACCAAACCCAAAAATGCAGGAATAGATGGCGCAGAAGGGGCTGCAAGTAACCCAAAAAACGGCTGAAATGGATAGGTGCTACATTGCCATGGAAAGACTTGCAAACGGAGGGCTAATTATTTTAGGATTTTTTTTTGCGACAAGTTTAGGATTTTTTTTTGGATTCCTGCTTCTCTGCTTTTCCTGCTTTTCCTGCTTCTCTGCTTTTACTGCTTTTCTGCTTCTCTGCTTTTCCTGCTTCTCTGCTTCTCTGCTTTTCTGCTTCTCCGCTTTTTTGCTTTTCTGCCTCTCTGCTTTTCTGCTTCTCTGCTTTTCCTGCTTCTCTGCTTCTCTGCTTTTCTGCTTCTCCGCTTTTTTGCTTTTCTGCCTCTCTGCTTTTCTGCTTCTCTGCTTTTACTGCTTTTCTGCTTTTCTGCTT
>BGPT01003819.1:0-2500 GCA_003297045.1 Symbiodinium sp. clade C Y103
CTGTGGGTAAAAGTGTTTCTGTGTAAAAATGTTTGTGTGTAAACGGGTCTGTGTGTAAAAGTGTTTGTGCGTGAAAGCGTCTGTGTGTAACAGGGTCTGCGTGAAAAAACATGTGTGTGGGTAAACGGGTCTGTGTGTAAAAGGGTCTGTGTGTAAAACTGTCTGTGTGTAAAAGCATTTCTGTGTAAAGATGTTTGTGTGTAAAAGGGTCTGTGTGTAAAAGTGTTTGTGTGTAAAAGTTTCTGTGTGTAAAAGGGTCGGTGTGAAAAAACGTGTGTGTGCGTAAAAGGGTCTGTGTGTAAAAAGGTCTGTGTGTAAAAGTGTTTGTATGTAAAAAGGTNGTGTGTGTGCGTAAAAGGGTCTGTGTGTAAAAAGGTCTGTGTGTAAAAGTGTTTGTATGTAAAAAGGTCTGTGTATAAAAGCTCTCTGTGGTGCACAGCCCTCGGATGCAACACACAGAGCATACAGCGCAAAGAGAAAAACGCCGCCTGAGCATTTGTTTGGAGGCTGGCTTTCGTCCCCCCCCCCTCTCAGGTATGCTGAAATGATGCCATGAATCTCAATTTTGTTTTGACACTTCTTTGGCCTCAGATCATGCTCCTCAGCCCCAATCATTCTGCGGCGAACTTCCGCAAGACGCCACAGTGACAGGATGCTTCTGTTCTTGCCAAAGATGTGCCGAAAGATGGAAGCCTATGCGGTACCACCTGCTCATTTTTAGCTTTCCATGTCTTCAATTCTTTGTGGGACTAAGTTCAGGGCTTGCAGTCTCGCGGAGCAGCTCCTGATAAGAACACATATCGGCTGAATGCTACTGCCTCAATTGTCTCTCCAAATGCTTGAAGAGCGTACAGAGTCTTACAGCCTCTTTTTATCCAGCCCTTCTGTTTGAACTCTGCTGAGGCCTCAGTTAGAGCTTTCGAGAAGGCGGTGAAGAACGGAGACAAGAAAGCAGCGCTCGAGGCACAAATCAGCTGAGGAAATCATTCCAAATTGAGGACATGCGTGACATTGCGTGACATTTGTCTAGTCTCCGCCAGGCCTTTCAGAAGTACCAGGATGATGTGCCCGAAGGTGATCCCGGTGAGATTCGAGAGAGGTTTGAAGAAGTTTCGGATCGAGTTGCAGTCCAGTGCATCAGTTTTCTTCAGGTATCGCTCGCTTTGACATCCACATCCCTGAGACCTTCGAGGGGCCAAAGTGGCAGCCTCAATGTGAATTTTGAATTTCATACTTTTGCACAATAGGACAACACAACTGTCGACGTCGACATGACTGGATGTTTGTTTTGCTTCAGTACCACTATCCAAGTTCGGACTCGGCTGCAGGGACGTGAATCTGCCAGCAGCAACCTAGTTTCACAGATTTGTTCCGTTGTTTTCCACCATATTATAAAGCCACTAGCAAATCAAGGAGGGACCAGATGGTTTGCATTGTTTGAGCAGTATAATGAAAAATGTGGACATAGCTTTGATGAAAATGCAATATTTTCAGACATTGCATGGGGGCCTTGTGCTGACCGTGCGCTGTCTCTTGCAGCGGCTTTGGCAGAAGGCGAGCCAGTTTCGAAGGAAAGGACAATGTCACGTATTGCAGATGGATTTTTCTTGATGAAATAAGAAAACCACAATCCTTTTGTCGTACGTTGGATTTGGCTCAAAAGACATCGTCAAAGCCCAGAATCTTCAGATTTTCTTGCTTAGCGAAATGAAAAAAAGGGGAGAGGAATCACCACCTTGGGCAATATTCTTGTTTTCCACCCAGATTAGTGATTAGTGGGTGCAATCCTTTGCTTTAGGTCTTTGCAAGCTTGATGCGCATTTTCTGCCTCTTTTGGATGGTTGGCTATAGAGGCTAAAGAAGCTCAAGCTTTGTTTTTATTGCTCGTTTCTCGCTTGGATTGCTCGTTTTGCAAAGTTTCTGCCCAAGCTGGTCTCCAGAGTTGGCAAACATGGTGGTGGAGACGGCTGCCAAGCCTCCAGGCAAAGCCGTCAAGCCAGGCACGCCGAAGTACCCTCGATGAAATCCAGAACGGATGAAACAGGACGCTGTAAAACCAGCGAAATCTCTACTGCAGACATCTTTTATGTATGACCTGTTCTTGGTAAACCGCGCAAATGAATGCGATCTCAACTAATCAAGCACCAACACTTCAAAAAAAATCAATAAGCACCACTGTCACCGCAATTGCCACCATCAATGATCACAATCACCAGTCATCACTCACTTTCACCACCAACCATTATATAATCATTCAATCGTCTAACAATCCCACACTATCATTGCATATTGTCCCATTGTCCCATCGTTCAATCGTTTAATCGTTCAAGCCATCATTCAATCGAACAGTCATTCAATGATTCAATCATCACCACCACCAGCAGCACCAGCACCAGCACCAGCACCATCACCATCACCATCGCCACGCCATCGCCATCGCCATCGCCATCATCATCATCATCATCATCATCATCATCACCACCACCACCATCATCATCAT